>WNYA01000314.1:0-11603 GCA_019512145.1 Engystomops pustulosus | reverse complement strand
AATAACATCCAATTGAAGAAATGTTTACATACGGCAAATGAATTTAATTAAATGTGAATGCCCAGATGAGAAAACCCCTTTAAGGACATCATGCCAAACATGGCCTAGTGGGGGCATAAAGGAGATTATGGCCAACAGTAACCACTATTCCCTATATTGTGTTACACTCTTCCGTCCTGTAAACCATATGTGACCAAAAAAGCTTATCCTATTAGGAAACTAGCACACCCCCACCATTACCACCCTAAATAATAAGATAACAGTTAACCATAGTATGATCTTCCCCATGAGAGTAAAAACACAATAAAAATAACTTTACTCCAACTATTGATGACTCAGCAATTAATACTTTTGTGTTGGCCATGGAAAGGGATTTGCTTTCTCCGAGACAGGGATATAATGATGAATCCAAGCATGGTGACGACAGTAGAGGAGATTTCGTCCATGGATCGGGTCAACATAAAACCTGTCAACAAGAGTGGTGCTGTAGTCATCATGGACACATCCGATTACCTGGCCGAAATCCAAAGACAACTAAGTGATAGTACAGTGATAAAACAGGTTTTCTATGGATCCAAAATTGGAACTCATCAGGATTTGAACACACCAGGACCATGCTTCACAATCCTCTACTTGAGGGAGTAATCACTTAAAATATGATAAAGTATCTACTGGTGGACCCAATAAAACCAGTGATTTATGTGTTGCCTAAAATCCACAAGTCACTGGAGTCACCCCTAGAATGATAATTTCTGGCATGGACTCCATCATCTCACATATAAACATTTTTTCTTGACAAATTTTTATGTAGCTCACCTCTCCTGGCTCCGGATGCCGCCTCGGTCCCATCCAGGTCCATGCCGGCTTCCTCTGTAGGCCATTGTACTGCTGCTTGCCGAGGCACGCGCGCGCCGACTCTTCTGCATTTAAAGGGCCAGCGTCCTCCTAATTGGCCCTGGCATTCCTGGCTTTGCTATATAATCTGGCGGCTCCCAACATCCCCTGCCAGATCTTCAAGTCATTCTACTGAAGTGAAAGCCTCCTGAGCATTTCCAGACGCCTCCGTGTTTCCTGTGTTCCTGTGGCTGTCCTGTGTTCCTGTGGCTGTCCTGTGTTCCTGTGGCCGTCCTGTGTTCCTGTGGCTGTCCTGTGTTCCTGTGGCGGTCCTGTACTCCTGTGGAAGTCCTGTATCCCTGCCATCCTGAGGTCCTGTCATCCTTAGGTCCTGCCTTCCAGAGGTCCTGCCTACCCAAGGTCCTGCCTACCCGAGACCCTGCCTACCCGAGGTCCTGCCTTCCCTAGATCCTGTCTTCCCTAGATCCTGCCTTCCCTGTGTCTCTACCTTCCCTGTGTCCTTACCTTGGCTGCCACCGCTGGCCTAGTCACACCCGTGTAATGACCTGGTGGCTTCCTGCCGCAGCAAGACTATCCCCCTTTGTGGCGGGCTCTGGCAAAGACCAGAGGCCACTTAGATTCCAGTCCTTGGTTCCGGCTAGTATAATCTTCCCCCGCGGTGGTCAAGGGAGACCACAGACTTTTGCCCCAAGAAACTCTCCCACACCCCTGTGTGTGACAGATGGTTGAGACAAAATTTAAATCTACATGACATTGCCCCATTCATTTTCATTGTGAGCATAGGCCACATTGCCATCCATGGTTCAGGGGAATACTCTGTCCTTATCTCAGACTGCCAGCATTGCCGGGTCTCAGGTGTCCTCTGCCGCTGAAGAAATTCTGTCTGAAAATCTGGCTGGCAAGTGGACATGGCCAGCAGCTCAGTTGGCATTTACTGATGCAGGAAGGCTCCTATCTGTGGCAGGTCGGACCTGGCTTAGAAATGACCTGATCCTCCAATCTGATTTATCTGGAGGCCAGAGCTTTCTGATAAATCCCGGTGCTGGCATTGTACAGTTCTATACCACTGTCTGGCAGGATTGATTTTTCACCAAAAATAGTGACTTAAACCTTACTCACAGTTTATGTATCACCCTTAGAGTGCAGTCGCATGGTGCGTTCTTCCTCTTCAAATTCTTTCTATTGATTTTTTTCATTTTCTTGCATAAGAAACAAACTGATTTGGCAAGTTCTGTGCAGCGCTGCGTTATCTGTGTGCACTATGTAAATAAAGGAATTATTATTTATTATTATAACATGAAAATCTTTTTTAACATACTTTTACAGAAATATGAAAAGAAATCATGGGCACATTTGTACATTTTATTGTTTTTGGAATCTGTTTTTAAACACGTTTCAAAAAACACATCATGTGATCGCAAAATAGGTGTAAAAACACATTAAAACTCTAAATATGTCATTGCCCTCCGGAGGATTTGCTCTTATGCTGTATCTTTTATATTTATTACAAGTTCACGTTTACATGGAATGGATTTATTTTTCTGTGCTTATTGTATTACAGATTATTTTTGCAAAGTTTATGAATCTCTTCCTCCAGCAGAGCGGAGTTTGTCTAAATGGTCCCTTATTAATTTCTTTCCTCTTTCAGGACCCGGAGGGATGTTTTTTGTTTGTACCGGGAAGGGTCGGAACCACTAAGATTACTCTAGCTAATCTATATGCACGTAACACGCTGGAATCGCTAAACTCTTTTGCTGAAGGTCTCGGGATAGTGTGTAGTGACTTCAATCTAACATCTTATATCCGATGATGGACTCTTCTACTTTCAAGTCGATCCATTCCCAGAGAGCTTTGGCGATTATAGTAAAAGCACTGAAGAAGAATTCTCTAACAGAGTTCCACCTACTAGGCCGAGACAATTATTTTTATTCTCCAGTTTATCAGTCCTTCCAGCCCCTAGACTATATATTCATATCTAACACTTCCAGTGATACCGTCAGAGGTGCAGAAATTAGATCTGTTATGATCTCCGACCTCACACAAATAGCCCTCTCCATGGCCCTACAATTCCTTCCTCCTCCCTCCGGTACCTGGCGGTTAGACAAATCATTTTTAGATTCTGAAGAAACGGTTGAATGTATAAGTGACAAATTAACATTCTTCTTTAATAAGAAAAAAAAACGGTAGACACATTCATAACCCTTGTCAATTGACCGGTAGTCGATAACCCTTACTTTGGTAAGCACATAAAGGGGGACATTAATCATAGGGGGTCTCAGGTTCGCCTATTTTTGCGCCTGGTTTGCTCTTCTTTTTGGCTCCTGATCTATGATGGATCTGGTTCTGCCTTAGTAAATGCCTTTTGGAATTGTCTCATGTCCCATTCATTTGCGCCTAAATTTGCGCCAAATTTGTCTCAAATTGTTAGATCTCATTTGTGAGCAATAATGAAAGGAGACTGAGAAAATGTGACAGAACGTTCAGGGCTTCATCTCTGCACAAGAACCTATCATTGTGATGTAACTTACAGAGATGGAAAAAAAAAAAAAATTCTTGCTGAAATGAGTTTTTTCCTTTTTTATTATAATTTACATGAAATGGAGACTGATAATATTCTCAGATCTGTACAATAAGACAATAATCACTCACAGAGATGATCCCATAGACAATAATCACTCCCAGAGATGATCCCATAGACAATGATGAAGTCCTTACTGGGGAAATTTTACATTATAAAACTGCTCCGAAGTATTTTCCATGTTGCATAGAGGGAATTCTTCATTTGGGAACCTAAAATGTATGTTTTTAGTAATGAAAAGGGAAGTTTTTTGGAAGTGCACCTGCTCAGAGTAGGGGCATTTTCTGCACCTATTTTGTGCCTTTTTAGGTGCAAATTAGTGATAGATCCCGTGCAAACATCTGTATAGGACGCACTCACTACGTCAGATAAGGCGCAGGGACTCAAAACCACTAAGTGACGGACTTTGTCGTGCGCCAGAAAATGGCGCATAAATGCGCCTAATTAACGAGATGCGCCAGATTTTTGCGCTAAAAGACGCTCAAAACAGTCTAACAGGCTATGATTAATGTCCCCCAAAATCTTTATTAGTAGAGAATTCGGCCTTCAAAAAGTCTAAAATGCTGGCCCCCTACTCGGTGACCTCTAAAATGCAATAGCAGCTAAAAATTATTTATATGCTAAGTTCCTCCATTATTCTTATGGGGATAAATGAAATAAACTGATTACTCCGCCTTGGTGTCCCTTATTGCTCGAAGGGTCACTCAAAAAACAGAAATAACAGATGAAACTGCAGAGAAATTCAAAAAGTTTTATGAGACCTTGTATAACATCAGTCCCCAATAACAGACAGAAGACCCAACAACCTTGGATACTATTAATGCCTTTTATACTGGCGTTACCTAACCTAACACAAAATGAGGTAGAAGAGCTGATTAAACCAGTCACACAGGAAGAAGTCAGGAATATATTGGGCACTACCCCCAAATAACACCCCGGGCATGGATGGTCTTCCGGTATCGAAAACTTTACCACATCTAACATCATGGTGCAAAGTGCTAAGAAAAGAAGCCTCTCTCCCACCACAAGCCGTAGAAGCTACAATCACTGTAAAATCCGGAGCAGTGTGGCAGTTACCGCCCCATTTCGCTTATTAATATGAATGCAAAAAAAATTGGGCAAAGATTTTATCAATGCGTCTTAATAGAGTTTTCCCAAAATTTCTTAATCCGGAACAAACGGGCTTTGTCGCAGGGAGAGAAGGAAACTAGAATTTCACCAGAATAATACATGCAATCTTGCATACTAGAAGGAATCCCGTTGGTCCTTATTGGGACTGATGCTGAGAAAGCATTTTACAGAATTAATTGGCATTTTATGACTGCTACCGTGCGCAGCTTTGGGTTTCCTGAGGGATTTGTTGGCCCAGTGCGAGGGTCGGAGTGAATAACTACCTCTCGGAAGCCTTCTTAATAAAAAAGCTGCCCCTTTCCCCATCAATTTTCATTCTTATTATAGAAAATTTGCTCCAGGCCCTGAGAGAATCTCCAGACAACAGAGGCTTCAAAGTGGGAAATACGACACAACTGAACGCAGCATTTGTGGATGACCTGTTATTACTCATTACCAACCCAAAGGAGGCCTTCCCCATATTATGACTCTCCTCACAGACTTCGGTTCCCTTTCAAGCTTGATGCTCGTTGCTCGGACGAGTATTTCCACTGCTCGAGATCGAGCATTTACTTAAGGAAACACAGTGAAGAACAATGAAGAATAGAATGAAAACAGTGAACACAGGATCATTTAAGTGAAGAACACAGTGAAGAACACAGTGAAGAACACATTGCAGATGTTTCCGTACATCTGCTAACTTATCCGAAGACACGCGCGCCGAACAGTGTTCTTCACAATATATGTGAAGAACAATATGTGTGAAGAACACATTGCAGATGACACGGGTCATTCTCCTTTTTGAAGTTCCACAAATATTCAAACAAAAATAAACAAACAGGACTGACTTCCTTATTTCTCAATAAAATAACACATTTTATTGCAGAGCCTTGGTCCCCTTGAAAAATGCTTGAGTCTCCCATTGACTTCAATGGGGCTCGTTATTCGAGACGAGCACTCGAGCATCGGGAAAAGTTCGACTCCAGTAACGAGCATTCGAGCATTTTAGTGCCCGCTCATCTCTAGTACTTAAGAACACTTTACTTACAGACGACCCCTAGTTACAAACAGACCTCAGGCTACAATAGAGAGCTATAACAGTTATCACAGGTGTCTGCAATTAAATTTTATTATTATTCCTGACAATTGTCTTATGACAATCCAACACTTTTAATATCCAATTGTCACAGAGACCAAAAAAAATATTTGGCTGGGGTTATAATTATAAAATATACAGTTCCGACTTACATACAAATTCAACTTAAGAACAAACCTACAGAACAGATCTTGTAAGTAACCCGGGGACTAAAGAGGGGACCAACCGGACAACCTATTCGCCTTCTACGACACACTGCCCCCTAATATACATTTTCTGCATAAAATTGAGGTCGACAATTTCACTAAATACCGCAGAGTAACACTGTTACCTGGTTGCCTGAAATTAGGAAAAAACTCCACATGCCAAAGGGATTACTGTCTGTTATATATAATGATCTGTTAGGACACGTCCTGGGAGGAGGAAAGCCGGATTATACGGCTCAGTGGGAGAAAGACCTAGTGGTCACGTTCAATGCACAGGAGATTAACGACATCCATACTAATCCATACGGCTTCTCCAGATGTGTGAGAACTCAGGAGAGGTGGTATAGAAAGCCAAGAAGTCTACTCAGAACGGGTCTTCCACCTTACGATAAGTGCTGGAGATGCAACGCTCCAGGGGGATCCCACCTGCAGATTATCTGGCCCTGCCCAGGACTCCTTAATTCTGGAGATGATGTTTCTAGGGTTATTATAGCCACATCACCTCCCAGACCTCATTACTCCAGCCAGCGGGTTACTCTGGTTACCTAATAAATCATGGACCCCCTCCATAACCAGCTTGGCCACAGCCTTAATACAAGCTGCTCAATTACTAATCCCCTTTTATTGGCTGAACAAATCACCCCCTACTCTCCCGGGGGAGCAGCTCAACAAAGTTCACTAAGTTTATAGAACTACCAAGCTGGTCCGGCAGCAAACATGACACGTTCATTAAAATGAGGGCCCCTGGGCGCAGATAGAGGAAGTAAAGCAAGTCACAAATGTAAGATACTGTGCCCCGGTGTCCTGATAGGAGTACGAACATCTCTGCTTTCTCTCATCTATATCTATACTTACTCAACCCTCGGCATATACAATGATTACAGAAGTTCAGGTCCTGTTGTCCCAATATTCACAGCTTGATTAAAGGGATATTCTCCTCTCGTCTCATTTGGACATTCAGTTTCTTTAATCTGCCATATATAAACATTTCTTCAATTAGATGTTATTAAAATGTGTGAAGATAATTTCTCATAAATGTAGTTATATGGTCCCTTAGAAACTAGACTGTGTCCTTGGATACGACCACCTCTGCTGGAGGGATTGCACAAAGAAAGTTTTTGTTTATAAAATGTCTGGGAATTACTGCATGTCCTACAGACGTCCTGTGGTAATGATCGCTGTATCCAGGTGGTCAGGCAGGACTCTATAGTCTGCCCTCCGCTGCCAAAATGTGAGGTGGTCGTATCCAAGGAAGCCATCTCGTTTCTAAGGAACAACATGACTACATTAATGAGAAATTATCTTCACACATTTTTTATAACATCCAATTGAAGAAATGTTTTCATATGGAAATGAATTAACTTAAATGTGAATGCCCAGATGGGAAAAATCTATGAAGCCCCCCCCCCCCTCCCCTACCTTTTCCTTTTTCCCTCCCAGTTGGACTTCCCCGCCTACTGCCCTCCTTTCCCTGAAACATACCAGGGTTAATATTTGTGATGCTGCTTAAAAGAAACCTACCATGAGGAATCTGGTATCAGAAGTAGATGTGATGGTAGGCTCCTCCTCCTACCTCTCCCCTAATCGGTAATGTAATAATCCCAGAACCTAACTTGTTAAAAACTTTATTTTATTAATATGTAAATTAGATTCAGAGGCTACTGGGGCGTGGAGTAGCCCGGTCAGCCACTGGGATCTAAGGCTACTCCACGCCTCAGGAGCCTCTGCAGTTAATTTGCATATTAATAAAAGTTTTTAACAAGTTAGGTTCTGGGATTATAACATTACAGATGAGGGTAGAGGCAGCAGGAGGAATCTACCATCACATCTACTTCTGGTAGTAGACTCCTCATGGTAGGTTTCCTTTTATCGTCTTGCACTGAAGATTGTTAAATTGATTTGTTAATGTTGTGAAATACCTGTGCCGGCGAGCACTGAATATTACGACTACGTTCATGATGTAATTAATACTGACTTTCTTTAATAAAACTTTTTTAAAACAACCCAAAAAAAATTTCAGAAAACACTGTGGACAAAAAACCAACAATCACTTCCCGGGAGGGAGAGGAAGCTCCGGAGTGTCTGGTGGTTCTGGTCTCTGCAGATCCGAATCAATGATTTCATAGAGCGATGAAGCAAAGTTTAATTTGACTGATACAACAAGCCTTAAAGGGGTTGTCCAAGGGGTTGGGGTGAAAAAAAACATGTCTGTTTTTTTCAAAAACAGCTCCACAGCTCCGCTCCATGCACTGCAAATGTGCGACCAGACTGTAGATGGCAGTGGTGACTCAAAGGTTTGGATCCTCATTAGTGTTACACGTGATCCGCTATTTTTACTATTGGGTATTTTTTGCTTACAATATTTTTTGTTTTGCTTCTACATTTAGTATATGACTTGTTGATAAATCTGATGCTTCTGTTCCACCCCCCCCTGTTTTTACTGATCCCCTCTCCTTAGGACATGCAGTCAGGTTGGTGGAAATCCGATAACTAGTAAGCCTGTTGTCTATAAATCCTGTGATGTTTGGACAAGTTCTTTAGTCTCTGTACACCCAACTGAGCACAGTGCTACCCATTGCATAGTGGCTTTACCGGGTATTGCACATTGTTCCCATTATCCTAGAGGGACATTAATTTCCACCACTAAGTTGAAATATCTAGACTTCCTTCTTTTATGTTAAAACTTGTTAACCTATATAAAAAAAATCATCTCCAAATCATATGCAAATTAGCTGAGAAGAGTCATATTTCACCCAAGATGGGGTTAGACTGGAAGAGTTAATTCAGACTACCCCCCTGTCTCTGGCTCTATATCAGCTAAAGATGTGCTTCTGGTGTCATTGTAAAGAAAATATTCTTATCTTCCAGAAGAACATGTGGGTAGTTATATCTTCAGCTCACATTCCTAACTACAGGCAGTCCCCGGGTTACATACAAGATAGGGTCTGTAGGTTTGTTCTTAAGTTGAATTTGTATATAAGTCGTAACTGTATATTTTATCATTGTAATCCCAACCAGAACTTTTTTGGTCTCTGTGACAATTGGATTTTAAAAATGTTGGGTTGTCATAAGAACCAGGAGTAACAATAAATCTTCATTACAGACGCCTGTGATAACTGTTACAGCTGATTATTGTAGTCCAAGGCTAAAGTACAGTAATTACCAACATCCAGAGGT
Organism: Engystomops pustulosus; assembly: GCA_019512145.1. NCBI lineage: Eukaryota > Metazoa > Chordata > Amphibia > Anura > Leptodactylidae > Engystomops > Engystomops pustulosus. Next base: position 2,581 of record WNYA01000314.1, on the reverse strand, counting down.
CCGTTTGTAACATGGGGTCGTATGTAAGTCGAGTGTTCTTAAGTAGGGGACCGCCTGTATATCTATAACTAACCGTATCTCCAGGTCCAGCACAGTCCCAGAATCGTGAGGGTCTGTGTAGAGAATCGCCTGACCTCTTCTCTATTAATGTTACTATCCACAGAGCCGATCAAAGCCAGAACTGTAACCCTAACAATCCTAACCCACTAACCCTAAGGCTACATTCACACGAACGTATGGGGGACGTATATACGGCCGACGTATATACGGCCGATATACGTCCCCCATACACTTCTATGGGTGCACGGCACCCTACGGGAGCGGTACGGTGCAGCACACGTGCGGCACCGTACCGCTCCGTAGCCCGGGGAAAGATAGGACATGTCCTATCTTTCCCCGTATTACGGCGCCGTGCGCCATAGGTTGCTATGGAGAGGGGCGGGGGTGAGCTGCGCTCACCTCCTCCTCCTCTCCCCGTACACTGCCGTTGCCCGCTACGGTACGGTACGGACGGGCAACGGCAGTGTGAATGTAGCCTAACTCTAACATTTCTTTAATAAAATCGTATATATATCTTATATGGAATGTACATATGTAAAACTTTCTTGTTTAGCATCATTTTTATAGTTCACACATTCCACAGCAATGTAATATAAAAATAGTTGCTCATCACTTTTACAGGTGTCATGAGATGGCGAGAAATTAGCTTTAATAGACATGAAAACGCTGTAGAATAGATACCCCAGGAGCCGAACCCATTCACTAGGTCCTGTCCAGAGCTGAGAAAATCAGGGATTATGTTACATTTTAAACATTAAGTTTCTAAATTATATTTAAACATTAAGTTTTTAATTTGGTGACACACTGGGGCAGATTTACTTACCCGGTCCATTCGCGATCCAGCGGCGCGTTCTCTGCGGTGGATTCGTGTCTTCCGGCGATTCACTAAAGCAGTTCCTCCGATGTCCACCAGGTGTCGCTACTGTGCTGAAGTCCGGCGAGGTCTGGTGGAGTTCACGATCCGTTGCTGGGTGCAGGTAAGTGCGTGTCCCGCGGCACTTTTTTTTTTTTTAAATGCGGCGTTTTTTCCGAATCCGTTGGGTTTTCGCACGGCCCCGCCTCCGATTTCCGTTGCGTGCTCACCGGCGCCGATGCGCCACAATCCGATCGTGTGTGCCAAATCGTGTGTGGGAAAATCGTCGCAAAACGGAAACATTTGCGAAACCCGCCAGAAAAATGCGATTCGGGCCCTTAGTAAATGACCCCCATTGTGATTTTACATCCTTGCATGTGCAGCGTTGCCTGTGCCACATATATATTTGTAATGAACAATTTAAGGACATTTTGTTTAATATTATGGCTTTAGAATAATTGCCAAAATAATTGTCCTATACAAAAGATCCATACATGGATCAGGACAGGATCTCATTGCCACCTCCTCTCTGATTAGTCCTTGTGACCCACACAGGTCAGGAGATCGAAGCCCAAAACACCAGGAGTCAGACCAAGGACGGTCACAGACACCAAGGACAGAGGTCCAGTAGGGGTCAGTACAGTTCAGAAGTAAGGAACGTGGAACTGGAGCAGGACAGACACTTGTACTTGTACCACGTCTGCGGGGGAAGGTACATTTTGTCCCCAGGGGCATTCCGGCATGGCTGGGGATACATGTATTGGCTCATATTTCAATGTACCCACATGTGTCCCTGGATAAAGTGTAGTCACAGCAGTGACCACCATGCAAGACACGGACCGGCAGGTGCAGACCACCAGAGTGCTAAATTATATGTGGTATAGATGAGCTGCTTCATAATGGAGTACTACTACACCTGTTGCATATATACGGACAAAGGACACTACTACTACTCCTATCCTGCTCCTATTCTGTATATATGAACAAATTACAGTACTATTTCTCCCATCCTGTATATATAGGCACAGCACAGTACTACTACTCCTATCCTGTATATATGAGCACAGCAAAGTACTACTACTCCTATCCTGTATATATGGGCACAGCACAGTACTACTGCTCCTATCCTGTATATATGAACAAATTATAGTACTACTTCTCCCATCCTGTATATATAGGCACAGCACAGTACTACTACTCCTATATGGGCACAGCACAGTACTACTACTCCTATCCTGTATATATGGACACAGCACAGTACTACTACTCCTATCCTGTATATGTAGGCACAGTACTACTGCTCCTATCCTGTATATATGGGCACAGTACTACTACTCCTATCCTGTATATATGGGCACAGTACTACTCCTCCTATCCTGTATATATGGGCACAGCACAGTACTACTACTCCTATCCTGTATATATGGGCACAGCACAGTACTACTACTCCTATCCTGTATATGTGGGCACAGCACAGTACTACTACTCCTATCCTGTATATGTGGGCAGAGCACAGTACTACTACTCCTATCCTGTATATATGGACACAGCACAGTACTACTACTCCAATACTGTATATATGGGCACAGCACAGTACTACTACTCCTATCCTGTATATATGAGCACAGTACTACTACTCCTATCCTATACAGTGTATATAGGCACAGC
>WNYA01000313.1:0-191433 GCA_019512145.1 Engystomops pustulosus | reverse complement strand
TTCTCGAGCGGGCGAAGTATTCGTCCGAGCAACGAGCAGTTTCGAGTACGCTAATGCTCGAACGAGCATCAAGCTCGGACGAGTATGTTCGCTACATCTCTAATCAAGAGGCTTCTGCCTCTTGATGTATCGGGCTGCAAGCAGCGCAGCGTTCATGCTATGCCAGGCCGGCGACTTTTCAAGTATGAAAAGTCGCCGGCAGCAGCAAGTGCGCAGTAACGCGCCGGCCCACTCCCGTCCGGCCGCGCCCCCCCTTCACGCCCCTTCAAAGTGGCGGATTGGGGGAAATAATTGCAAAAGCTAGCAATAAGCTAGCATTTGCAATTATTTCAGGGCCTCTGCGCATACAGCTTCCCAACCACAGCATACAGCAATTGGCAACTCACATAAGGTTTTTCCCAGGTTGCAGAGAGAGCGCTCCTCTTGTGCAGCTTCTGACTTTTTAAAGCAACATCTCAGAGCTGCTGGTGATTAGCCCCAATCACCTCAAACACCTGGAGTGGCTGAGCAGAGTAGGGACCAAGCCCTACAATCCGAACTGCAGCAGCCAGGTCTTTCAGACCAGGTTTTGGCGCCCTAGATAGTGTAGGACAGAAACCTAGGGGAAACATACACACCATTTAACACTTTTCCCCTGGTCCTGTCACACTAAGAACACACTTTCTCTCTTATTGCCTTTTATTTTGTGATAAATTGACTGATACTATGAACATTCGATCCTCTTTGCCTAATGTCACTATTATATATTAACACCGCAACCCAGAACATGTCCATAAAGCTATATGTAACACCAAAAACACACACGTTCTGGAATAAAGTTTTTATTTCACACCATCCTCTATTATTTGTACTATACGTATGTTATTTGGGTTACCATTGTGTAATGGAGTATACAATGATAGATCTGTGTGAAGCTCAGTGCAATTTTCTGCAAAAATTGTTTGGTGTCCCATGTGGATTTAACGTTCCTTTTGCTGCATATTTTGGTGAATATATTGGTGTGGGGTCTGTATGATCTCCTCACATCCTGCTGTTTTAGGAAAGTATATTTTCTTCATGTGAGTATTCTGGATTTGTACATATTTTAAAGGAAATTTTTAATGTTGTCTGCCTGGTTGTCTGCTTTCAAAATTACATAGGTTTTGTGGCGCCTTTACTTTTTATTCTGTTTTATTTCTATATTTTGCAGGTCGTGACTGTCTTAAAATTTCTAGCTGAAAAGCAGATATCTAGTTATTACAGTTTTAGTGATATTATGCACATTTGTGAACTCTACACATGTGCATCTATTACATTTAGGAGATGTGAAGGTAAATATTTTCTGTTTGGAACACATTTTTTGGCATCAAAGTCAAATTTTAAGTATTTTTTATAAAATGTGTTTGGTTTGAATCAAAATTGCATGAAGGTGCCTGTGGCTATAAACTCTTTAAAGCAATTTTGAAAATGGGGCAAGTGTCTGTTTTCAGAAAATATATGGTTTGTTAGGTTTACTTTAATTCTTTTTGCTGTAATTTTGATTTTATTTTATATCATCTGTCTAGTTATCTATTTCCTATAATCTAACCATTTATATATCTCACGCAGCCTGTTTGTAGGTTAAGGCCATTCCTTTTTTTAGAAATTTGAACAGTGTCTCTTCCTATGGTGATAACTTTTCAGCGCTTTAAGATATTCCTGTGATTTTGAGACTGTTTTCTCGTGAGACATTGTAGTTTATATTAGTAGTGTCATTTCCGTGATCTGTTCCTTTTTCAGGGTGTAAAAATTCACAAATTTAGGAAAAATTAGAAAAAGAATGACAATTTTCAAAGTTTCACTTTTTAAATGTTATACTTAAAAAGTCACACCACAATTTTTTTTTTTGGTAGAAACCTTTTGCCATTGGTCTTCTTTTTATTTCTATTATTTGTTTTACGTTTCCATTTTTTTTACGGATGTGAAAAGGTTCGAAGTTTTAGTATCAACTTCTCAGATTTTCTTGAAATTTGAAAAATGCGAAATTTTTGGTGATCAATTCAATTTGGAAGTGCCCTATAAAGGCTTATATACCCCCACAAGTAACACCATTTTATGAACCTCACATCTCAAACTATTCAAATCAACATTTAAGACTGTGTGGACTGTTCTTATACCGTGAGTAGCTCCATAAGGGGCAAATTCTGCACCACGAACAACTGGTTTCTGTGCCACTTAAGAAGTCTGTTAACCGTTTTATTATTTTTCCAGAAGCAAAGAAAAATGGATTTGAAATTCTGAAATTTCAATTTTTTATTGCAATTTTTTTTTCATTTATCTCTAAAATGGTAAATATACATCCCAAAATGTATGCCCTGCTTCTTCTGAGTACGGCAATACTAGAGTTTGTGCTATTGCGTTTTTAGAAGGCCAATTTGGCTGCCAATGTTTTGTGGTGCCACAGTGTAATTGAGGAGCCCCTGAAGTAACATTACAATAGAAAACTTCCAAAGATGTCAGCAATTTGGAAACCAGACCCCTCAAAGAATTTATCTGAGGTTGTGGTGAGCATTTTAACCCCGAACATGCTGGCCAAAATCTAATGTAAAGCAAATGGTGCAGAGTAAAAAATGTGTTTTTATCTGAAAAATGTCATTTTAGTGCCTAATATACTGTGCCCAACCCATGCCACTTTAGACAAACACCCCAAAAATCATTCTGCGGGTTGTCCCGAGTACGGCAATACCACACATGTGTCAATAATTTTCAGGCTGGGCACACAGCAGGGCTGTGAAGGGATGGAGTAAGATTTTGCTTTTGGAGCACTAGACGGATGTTGGGGTGCCCCTGAGGTACCAGTGCAATAGAAACCCCCAAGCAGTGACCCCATATTTGGAAAGGGCACACCTCAAAAAATTGATATAGGGTTGTATGAGCATTTTAACCCCTGAGATGCTGGCCCAAATGTAATACAAAGTGAATGGGTCAGTGTAAAAATTGAATTGTTTTCTCAAATGTGTCATTGTAGTGACAAATGAAATCAGCCCAACTCATGCCACTGTGGATAAACACCTCAAAAATCGTTCTGTGGGTGATTACGGGTATGGCAATACCCCATTTGTGGCAATAGTCTACAGGCTGGGGACACGGCATGGATGACAAGGGACAAGCAAATTTTAGCTTTTGGAGCCCCTTTTCACTAGACTGATGTTGGGGTGCCCCTGAGGTACCAGTGCAATAAAAATCCCCGAGTCGGGACCCCATTTCAGGAAAGGGAACACCTCAAAGAGTTGATCCAGGATTGTAAGAGCATTTTAACCCCTGAGATGCTGGCCCAAATGTAATACAAAGTGAAAAGGTCAGTGTAAAAAGTGCATTGTTTTTCGCAATATGTCATTGTATGGACAATGGAATCAGCCCAGCACCCCTTCAGTCCACCGGGTGGAACAACACTCCAAAATCTCTCTGTGGGTATAGGGAGATATACTAACCCCATGTGTGGGGTGGCCAATTAGTGTACCTAGACATAATGGAGACATGGCAGGGCGTGGAACGGAGATGATGTGGAGCACAGCCATTGAATGTATTTTGGCATTCATAAAAACATTTGTAGATGCCTCCTAGTCTGGATCGTACAGTCCACAAACCACCTGAGAACTGATTCCATTTGAAAAGACACCCATCCATAATAGACTTCTAGGGGTGTTAAACCGGAGGCATTGAATGCACCCACAGGGTGGACCCCAGGAGGATGCAATGGGATAATAACGCATCATCAATTATCCATTTGTCTCATTTGTGCCTCAACATGCTGCCAAACCAGATAAACAACCCAAATATAAACCATGATGCATAAGATTCAACCGGGACAAGCGGCATACCCACTATGTGGCATAATCCTGCAGGCTGGAGCACACAAGCATAGATGTTCCCAGGGTAGGTGCGGCATGTGAGCATGATATATAAGCTGTGTGAACTGTGATGGCAGTCGGGGTACAATTGATGATAATCCAGGGATGAGTGATATATTTCCCTGCAACACTGCCTTCCTGCATACGCCTCGGTTTCTCCAGTGGCACTGAAACACTGGTAGTTTGGTTTTTTATGCCCCTTTTGGAGCACACCCTTGCATCTCTTGTGCCCTTCGCTTCTCGGTCTCCTAAAAACTCTCTTGATGCTACCACCTCTTGAAATTCCAGGAAGTTCCCTCTGGCCAGGACTTGATGTGCCCACTAGCATTATACAATGCCATCTGCATGATGTGCACGGCCAGCTTTTTTGTATCCCACCCTCGACGTCCGCATGGCATTGTATGTGGGCTGAAGTAACCTGTCCAACAAATCTACCCCTCCCATGTACCTATTATAATCCAAAATACAGTCCGGCTTGGGGCTTCTGCACTCGTATCTCGTACAGTGGGAGGGGTGGTGGTGTGGCCCATGTATTGTTGTTTAGTACAAGGACGTCCCTCTTGTCCTTGTACTCACAATACCTGAAAATACTGAGTTGCTGCCTTAGGTGCTCGGCTCTCGTTGCATTTCTGAGCTTTTTTTCCTTAGCACGACTCGGGAGACCTCTCTGATTTTCCTAACATGCCGCATGTGCCGCAGTTTGTCCTGGAAGCGAGGCACTTGACATGGTAGTACTATTATCAAAATTATCCAGTAGAGTGGTAGCCCTGCCAATAGTGTGTGCACTTGGTTGCCCCAAAATCCCAAATTATCTTTCCAGCTATTCCAGGAATGAGCATTCGCTGCACTATCCTAGAGTCCTTCCCTTCATATACCCTGAACCCTAAGTGTACCTTGATGCACTCTCACACGCTTATTTATCTTTACTCAATACCTTGCCCTCTTATTGGGGGCAGGTACTGGCGGAATTGAAGTCTCCATTGAAATTCACAGTGCCTCTTTGGAGTATACACTCCATAACTCAGACACTCAGATAGTCTATATGGGCTAGACCTTTATATAACCTATAAACTGGGGTAAGTCTCTGGGTGGGCACGCAGAATTGTTGGCAAAATGCAAAACCTATTGATCGCTATCCTACTCATCACAACATCGGGTGTGGTAAGAATTGTCCTGTGCTCCAATAGAGGCTTTTGAAACGAGTCCCATAAGAAGTCACTATGCCTCCCAATACTTCTCCATCTCTTCTGCACTAACCGGGGTCCACCTGTGGGGGTTTGGAATAAAAGAAGTGGGGTTTTTTTTTGGGCAATATTTTGGCAGTGTTTATAATTGGCCCTGGACACCATCAACCAATTAGCTCCTCACTAAAAACAAAACACTAAAGTAGTCCACTTCCTCAGGGGCATAAACAACTGGGGGTCACCCATAGTGGGTCAGAAGTCCCAGGCACTTCGGAGAAGCGCCGGGCACTACAGCAGAAGTCCTGGCAGTTCGGCACTACTATTTCGTAAGTGCCTTCTCCGGGGGTTCCTCAAGGACGAGGTGGACAATAAAATGGACACTCGTCCCACTACTGACTCCGTATCGGAGGCCATAGAGGTGTATAAATATACTGTAAGTCAGTGTATGATTTCTGTGACATGATGGGGGGGATAGTACAGAACCTACACTACCTTACTCCTCGCAGACACCAAGAACTACATAGAACAACCCTACTCCTCTGCGAACAACATAACCGCCTACTCCTCTCTAACACACAGAACAACTCCTACTTCACTACACTACACTACGCCACTCCACTCCAATCTCCACTCACCCCACCACCTTCCCTCCAAACAACGACTGCTTTTCACACAACGCCTACTCCTCCACACCATGCCTGCTCCGCCACACAACTGCTTCTCCTCCCACACAACGGCTCTCCTCCACACACAACGCCTCTCCTCTCCACACAACGTCTGGGCATTAAGGGGTGAATAAATCTTACTGTATGTATCTCTCATATCATCTGTTATATCAACTACTTTATAGTTCTGCATCTAGAAATCTCTATCATCTTTCATATTTTCTTCTATAATAATATTATAATTAATAATTCTTTATTATATACTGGCACCCAGATACGCAGTGCTGGACCAGAGCTTGCCATGATCAGCCCCTGTCCCCTGGGGCTCATAATCTTTCACCTAGCAGTAATTTTTTTGTGTGGGGAGGAACCCGGAGGAAACCCACCGCAACACAGAGAGACCCTACAAACTCTTTGCAGATGTTGACTACGCGCTGCAGGCTGTAGTGCTAACCCTGAGCCAACCGTTCTGCCCATTATCTCCTATCATCTATCTTCTATAAAATTCTCTCCCATATAACAGTGAGTTTTGATATATTAAAGGGAGCCTCTTACTGGAGTGTGACTGGTAATAAATAGTTTTTTAGTTTAGGGCCCCACTTTTAGTTTGCCCAGGGTCCCACTTTTGTCTAGAACCGCCCCGGACAGTGGGTATGGACAAGCAGAAATATCCTCTGAACAAAATTATACTTTGTGATGAGTTATAGTACTATAGTATGTAAAGGTTGGGAAAAAGACTCAATCCATCAGTCCAAACTTTAAAAACCTTTATTGCTCTGTGCCGTACATGTACCCGAAGACTGCTGCTACTATACATGACGACGCTTCTGGGGTAAAGCCTCATCACCACAGGTGGGTTTGCTGCATGTTGCATATTGCTAGCACTGATCACAGTATTCAACTCCTTTAATGCACCCGGCAAAGCACCACCATTTAAAATATGGCAATCACGTGGGCATCATTATCTTTGTTAGATCGTTGCTCCCTGTTGACCGTCCTTTGACCACCTTGCTCTTTGTATGACTGCTTCGATTACCATATATACTCGAGTATAGCCGAACCCTAGTATAAGCCAGGACCCATATTTTACCACAAAAAATGGGAAAAACCTATTGACTCAGTATAAGCCGAGGTGTAGTATACAGCCAGCTAGCCCGCCTGTAGTATCACCACCAGCCCCTGTAGTAATACAGCGTCCCCAGTAGTATAACAATCAGCCCTGCCCCCATGACGTTACAGCCTGCCCGCCCCCAAAAAGTATACAGCCTGCCCCCAAAAGTATACGCCTGCCCCCAAAAAGTATACAGCCTGCCCCAAAAAGTATACAACGCCTGCCCCAGTATGCCTACTAATATAAAAAAAATAAACTTAATACTCACACCTCCGACATACTCACCTTTGATGCTTAGTGGCGGCTCCCGTCCCTCGGCGTCAGTCTCCCGGTCCTCGTCGCAGGCTCCCGTTCCTGGCGGGCAGCTCCCTCCTCTGGCGCGGCTTCTTCTCTTTCTATCTTCATTTGCCGGGCGGGGCGCACAGTGCGTGCGGCGTGTGCGCCGCTGATATGTCATCAGCGCGCACTGCTACATCATATTGGGCGCCCGCCGTAAAGTAGCATAGACGCGACTGCAGCACGTGAAGAATAGAAGAGAGAAGCCGCCGGCAGATGATCGGAGCTTGCCGCCTGAGGACTGAAGCACCGCCGAGCACCGGGAGCCGGAGGGTGAGTATTAATTTTTTTTATTATTATTATCGCTCGTGTATAAGCCGAGATTAGGTTTTTCAGCACCTTTTTGTGTTCTGAAAAACTTGGCTTATACACGAGTATATACGTAATGCGGGATTTAAAATTCTAATTGTGGTCTCAAGACATGCACTCACATACCCGTGAAGAAGAAGGTGGAATTTCGACGGACCTCAGCGTGGAGCAACACTGCAGGATACAGGCCAGCACGATCTCAGTGCATCGCACCGGACTTCATCGTCGGACAACACACCTTGGGGACACGACAGGACCGGTGTAATGTGTCCCATTGTCTTACCCCTAGGGGACCATCGGCCTCTTTGGCCTTAAGGACGCGGCCCCAATTCTTCAAATCTGGCCTGTTTCACTATAAGTGGTTCTAGCTTTGGAACGCTATGAGATATCCGGGGGATTTTGAATTGTTTCTCGTGAACACAATTCTATTCCTATGCAATTAAACGTGTCCTTATTGGGTCTGCCCCTATTAGTTCGGCTCCCACACCATTAAAAAATGTTTACCATATCACACATAAACCCTCTGGGTCGGCTGTTTTCTAGAGCCTGAGAAATGATTTTGGATAAAAAATCAAATTTTTGGTATATCATTAAACATTAAATACAGCAAATCCCCATCATCCAGATGGAAAGACCAGATCCTTCAATGTTGGCTACCTGTTGTACTCAATCCCCCCTTGAGTCAAAGTGCAGACAGTTTGGATGACCCACAGGTAATATCTGATAAGACATCGGAAACATTCAATATTATTAGTAGTTGAGCCATGTAACCATACCTAATGCCTGCGATCGGGAGGCGAGCTGGCTGCCCCACCGTATCGCCACCTCACTGTGGCTTCGTCATTGGTAAATTGGTATACCTTTGGCGGGGTTTAAATCCCATTAAACTGGACCCGGATGACCCTTTGGGTTGGACCGCGAAAATATCGCGAGATCCCGGGCGCCGCGTCATACCCGCGCAAAAAAAAAAAAAAAAAAAAATGCGCAGTGCGCGCAACTCCCCCTCCTCCTCCATGCGTCAGCACCGCGCATGCGCGAGAAGCGCCGACGCCCGCGGATCCCCATAGTACCAAGTGGGTAAGTTTAAGTTTATAACCAAGTAATCGTTAGAGAGTTTCAATGGCTGTGGGAAATCTTGCTTATTATCCTTATATTTAAACATCCCATTTTAAGGAGTCGGTTTGGGCATTTTCGGCCCAAGTGATATTTCGAGGTGTTCGCTGAATAGGATTTTTTCTTCGCTTCCAGTGTTCACCACTTCAGTGTTGTCTCCTGTGTTGCTATGCCTTCACGACCTGTGGTCCATCTTGTACATTTTTTTTTCTACAGAGAGAGGGTAAATTGGGGGTACACATTTAGAATGTTATGCATAGAAATCCTGGTCTGAATGTGTAAGTTTACCGAGGTCAAGTGTTTAGTGGTAGCGTGATACATAATGTGTGAATTCCCCCGGTATAGGGGGACTGGTGAATGCGTTGTGAATAGTGTGACAAACCGTGCATGGGGTGGCTAATCAAAATTATGGTGTCAAAGAAAGGGAGGAATGTAATGTACACAGTGCTCCTAGTAATGTGTATATTTCTGCTGTTGTGTGTTGGTGAACTGTGTAGGGAATAGAAGCCTGTGCATTGGTTCTTAACGGTGCTGCTAGGGTGTAGTGTGGTGTGCCCTGTGGCGTATATGAGAGGTGTGTGGGACCTGGGGGAGGCTGTGAAGAGGATGTGATTTGTGTGATGGCGTTCTGTGAGACAAGATTGTGTGGTGTGCTGGTGTAGAGCGGTGTGTGTCGCTGTGTGAGGTGAAAAAACTGATTGTCTAGTGGTTATTGATGGTGCGTGTGCTGTGTGGGACGGTGATGTGATGCAAAGTTTGAGTGAGGATAATAAATACTCGATAGGTGAATCTGCTGTGGTTAGATAGGATGTTTGTGAGTGGAATATCGGTTCTAGTGCATAATTACCTTTTTGTTGTTGTGTCCATGTTCATTTCTCTTGTAGAATCCATTCTAGAAGTTCTTCATTTAGGCCTTGCTGTTTCATTGACTGTAGTTCATAGTCCGCGTGATTCCTTTGTATAATTTATTGGTTATTTCTCCTCCCCGGATATTTGTTTGAATCCTGTCAAGTCCCAAAAATTTTAAAGTCGCCATACTTACAGTTGTGGGGGTGTTGTAATAAGTGTGTTGCCACCGATTTAGAATTTTTCTCCTTTCACACATCTCGTCTTGGCCGTATTAGGGTTGATAGGTGATGCTGAATTCTTTTTCTTAATCTTGGCTGTTTTGTCCCCCATTACCTTAGGGCATGAACCTTCTCGTGACACATTGCCTTCAATTTAGTTTAAAATTGGAATGAAATATTTTTTCCGTTAGTTATGAAAAAAACAAATTTGGCAAAAATTTGGAAAAATTCTTTATTTTCACCGTTCTAAATTCCTCTACTTTGAATATGCAGATAGTCATAGCCTCCCAAAGAAATTCATAACTTACATTTCCCAAATGTTCTGCTTTATTTGGCATGTTTTTCAAGATTCCAAATATTTTACTAGAAATGTTATGAGGCTCAGAATTTAGGTATCATTTTTTCACCTTTTTTTTGTAAAATCACCAAAACCTGTATTTGATGGCCCGGGCTTCAACTTCTAATTGACACGAGAGGCCTAAATAATTGAGACTCGTAATTACCCCATTGTGGAACTACCACCTCAACGTATGAAAAAAACACTTTTTAATAATTTGTTAACGCTTTTAAAAAAACCTGTTTTATAGGGGTTAAAAAAAAAAATGGAGGTACAGTCTTCAAATTGTAATATTTTTTCACAATACACCCATTTGGTGAAAACAAATTAACCTTTACAATGTTAAATGAATAAGTCTCCAAGTTTGTTGCCCCAATCTCTCCCAGTACACGGATACTCTACACATGTGCTGGTAACCTGCTGTATGGGCACACGGCCGGGCATAGCAGGGAATGAAGCGCATCCAGATCAGATTGCTATGTCACATTGTACGGCTATGCATTTTTTGTTTTGTTAATGTGACCAAAGGGCTTATTTCTTTTGCCACATGATAGCACGTTCTGGTACCTAATTTGGGGGAATCTATAGGCTAATTGGTGAGATTTTATTTACGCTTTGTTGGTGGAGTAAATGAACATCACTCACTTTTTCAAGGATATTTTTTATTGGTGTTTTTTTTTTTGCTGTTTCCATACCAATAAAAATCTATATTATTTTTTAGTCTATGGGTCGCCACACTTACAAAAGACCTTCATTTATAAAGATTTTTTATTTTTTCCCATTTACTGACTAAAAGTATTTGGCAAAATGTGTATTTTAGCATCCCGTCTTTCATATGCATAACTTTTTTATTTTTCGGCCTCACAAATCCTGTTTAAGGGCTTATTTTTTGCGACGAAGGATTGTTCTTTTTAGTGGTCCTTTATGTTTAGAGTGCATAACATTTTTAATCCCTTTTTGAGCATTTTTTATAGGGTATTAATTGAAAATGATCTTTTTTTCTGGAATTTTTTTTTTGTTTAGTTTTTTACGGGTTCAACTTTGCGGATCAATAACGATTCTGTTTTATTATGCCATTGTTACGGACGCATACAAATATGTTGGGGTTTTGTGTATTTTATTCAATTGTACTGAATAGAAACCAATTTGGAGAAAATCTGTTCATTTTAAGCATCACCAATCTTTGTCATATGCATACTTTTTTATTTTTTTTTTATTTTTCGGCTGACCAATCTGGTTAGGGGCTTATTTTTTGCGAGAAGAAGTTGTTCTTTTTAGTTTGGGCTTATTTTGGAGTGGCTAAACATTTTTTAAATCCTTTTTGAGCATTTTTGTATAGGGTATTATTAAAAATGATCTTTTTTTTCGGAATGTTTTTTTTTGCATTTTTTTTCTACGATACGGCGTGTCCGTGCGGTTCCAGTAAAGAGTCTGTTTTATTATACATATTGTTCTCGGACCGCAATACGCAATATTGGTGGTTTTTTTGTGTTTTTTTTGTGTTTTTTATACTTTATTAAGTGTTTTTATGGAAAGTGACTTTTAGGGGCTTAATATATTTTAATGCATTTATTTTTTTTTATTCTAATGTGTTAACTTTAGTGTTTTTGACTTTTTTTACTTATACATACTTGAACTTGAACCGTGATGCTCTGATCACTGGTTTAAGTTCATACACTTCACTGCTCTACAATACTATTCTTATTAGAGCAGTGAAACTGTCTGAGCCAGCTTGCTCATCTCAGACAGTTGGCAGTCAGACCCGGAGGGGTCTGGCTGCATGGGACCGGGCAAGCTCCGGGGCACATGTCCAGTCCTCAGACCTGCCCAGAAGTGGGGGATCGATCCCCGGTAAGCGACATGGGGGATCCGATCCACCGCGCAAACACCTACACGCGCGGTCATGCTTGCCGCGGCGTGTATGGGTTTAACACCCTCCCGGCTCCGCATCGCGGTGTTAGCGCAGGCTGTCCAGCTGTACTACGACAGCTGACGCGCTGCTTCTGGTACCGGCTCCGTTCGTAGCCGTGCCAGAAGCAGACGTTATAGAACGTACCCTGCGCTAAGCATCTAGCCCCGGGTTACGTACTATAACGTCCTGGTTCGCCTAGGGTTAATTTTGAAAAATGTATTAAAACACAATGAACACCTGTTAGAATTTTGGTTTTACTGTGATATAACGAACCAAAAAATAAAGATCAGAGGAAGCGCACAGTGGAAAGTCGAAAAAAACGTGAGCCCAAAGAAAGTGAAAGAAATTGTTTTTTCGTGATTTCACACATTTTTTACAGCTTCCACAGCTGAGGCTAATAAATAATGTCACTGCTTTACAAAGGAATAGCCTCTGAAAATTCAAAAAGTTATATATACTCGTTGTGACCTCCGGCTAGTTTAATACTCTTTGTGTTTTATGTTTTGTCCGTCTGTGTGTAATAGCCGAGACCCCCTAATTTTCAACACAAAAACTGGGAAAACCTATTGCCTCGAGTATAGACGAGGGTGGAAATGCATTGGTCACAGCCTTCCAGTATATAGTCGCTGCCAGTCCTGTAGTAGGACAAAAAATAACACGTTACTCACCTTTCGAATCCCCATAGGTCCTCTTCTTCTCAGACGAAGAGACGGGTACTAGGGGATTTTATTTATTTCTATAGTCCGGTGGTTTGACCACGTGTCCTAAGAAACATAAGGATGAAGGGGAATGTAGTGAGCGAGTTGAACCTTGTGGGTAGATCGGGAGACAGAATAGGCTAAATGTTAGGACTAAACTAGCTTATACGTGAGTATATATATTTTGAAACATGGAGACAAAAAAGAACAAAAAAAAAATACGTTTACTTGAAGGGGTTTAAGAACACATGGTTTTCCCCATAAGCTGTGATATTTTTGCTCTCCAGAACCGGATTCAGGTCTCTCTTGAACATTTACAAAGATCCGCCTAACAACTCACTGTGAACAGAGAGTTCACCTGTTCTCCTGCTCTTATCCAGTAAAAGAATCACCTTCTATGACAATCTGGATGAGAAACCAACCTCTATTAGACATGGCCCTTGTCCCCTAGGTCACAGGCCTAGGTATAAAAGATCTTTGGAGAGATCCGTGTACTGCCCGTTCAGTGGTATTTTATATTGTCATGAGGTCTCCCCTCGATGTCCTTTTTTCCCTAAACTGAAATCCCAAATATTTGTAATTCTGTGGATAAAAAGGATGAAACACGTTAGTGTTTATGAAGTACCACAACTCAGCTCTAGGAAAGTAGTTTATGAGCCAGAAGACTTGCAATATCTGTATTTATTAAACAGTAAAATCTCAGCCTAACAAGAGATAAAGAGTAAAACTAGGAGAATTATTAAATCCAAGTTACTGGCGGCAGGTGGTGTGTCCTCGAATGGGAATGAAGCAGCTGCTAATAGTATTCAGAACGGATATAAATACTGTACAGAATTTGTGAAAATACAAACTTATTGCAGTCCCTTGGAGTCCCCCTAATGGACAAACCTTAACAATAGCTGATTATTACATGGAACCTGTTGTGCTTGCTACATTTGGGGGTGATATACTTATGTTTTTAAGACACCACAACAACTACCGAGAGTCACTCACCTGAAAATATTGGCTTAATCAAAACATCTTTTGCAGTTGCAAAGGATACCTGGGTTTCAGGCTATAACAGGAAAAGAAGTAAACTTGGCTCTCACAATGGGTAAATAATAAACACATCTTCCAGCTTAGTTCTTTAGGTTAAATGCATACATTGTATACAGAAATATGAAAAAAAATTAGGGAAACAGGTATGCAAGCCACTGCTAGCCAGGTTTCATGTTTCAAAGAATATCTTTCATCATGGGCTGGGTGTGTAATCACAACTAGCTGATACTGAAAGACCCACCTCGATATGTGGCACCTAACTTCTCACCTCAAGGAATTCATAGTCATCCTAAATTGGACTCTACATGTATTTACATAATTAAAATCTACATAAGATAGTATTGCGAGTTAATATATATTATTTGGGCATTATTAAAAAGGCATTCATTCTGTTCCAAATGAAAAAAGATTTTGTGGGAAACGTATTCAACAGATGTAATGCCTTTTAAAATCAAACAACATATAAACTGTGAGATAATTTTACGTATAATTTTTCTTTCTATATTTAGAACTTATAAACTTTAGTTATTTATAGTATTTCGTGTTAGGGTTGGGTAACACAAGACAGGGAGATAGTTGTGCCCTGAGCTCTTGCCCCAACACTCTGTCCCTTCCATATAGTCCCCCCCCAACGCTAAGATGTGGGGGCGACTACTTGAAAGGAGAATAATACACTGGAAATTGGGTGGGAGGAAAACACAAGCAACTGACACAAAAGGAGTATTAAACTACGCCGGAGTCACCCACGAGAGTCATGTCAAGAGAAAAATCAGTAAGCAAGAGTCAACGTCAAAACGAAGCAGAGATCACACATTCTGACACAGAGGCAAGTGAAACCTATGAGAGAGCCAGCGATAAGGATTTCAAACACTGGCACAGATGGACTAGTGAAGATGCAATTTATGCAGCATAACTCCACCTCCAAAACTGACTTGGAGCTAGCAACTTCCTGAGAAATTAACCCTTGCAGAACAACAAAGCCCAATCATCAGACACATGCAGAGGTACCACAAGTCCCAGCAGTCCAGAACACAACCTACAGCGCAAGGTCTTAGCGAGCACTGCCGGAGCACTGCCAGAGAATCGTGGTAGTGGACGGAGGTGGAGTTTGCGCGTAGACGCGCGGATGTCGGAGACGCTGCTATCAGCAACCACCGAAGTTCCAGAAGTCCCCCGCATTCTCCCTGCGAACCTGACTTCGTTTATAAGAATAATTGAAAGCTTTTACCCAGTGTTTTAAAGAAATTGGGGATTTCACGTCCATGTTTTATATCTTTGGAAAAGTTTATCCATGGAAGGTATCCAATCAAACACACATAAATAGAGGAATTCAAACCACAGGGCTTATTTACTAAGGGTCCGGCAATTGCACTTTCATCAGATTTTAAGAAATTTTCTGTATTCACTGCGCTGTGATAGGTATTTAACTGAGGATTGTGTCACACTGCAACCTTTATTTATGGCGCTTTTCATGTACCAGTAATCGAGGGGCAGGCCGTCTGACGATCTGACTGATTCAGTCTGAGGCAGGCTTTAAGATTCAAATTGTGTCACAATAAATGCACGGGAAGAAGAGGTGACTCCGGCGGACCTGAGCCGTGAAGCGACGATGCAGGAATCAGGCGTGAATCTTTGTGGATCGTGGCAAAGTTCATCCTGGTCGGACAATGACAGTGGGGTCGCGCTGGATCGGATAAATAATTGTGCCCACAATCAATGGTCATCAGTGTCCTTTGGATTAACAGAGGTCATTTTTTTGGATACCACTACTATACTGATTAATGTGAGTGGCAGCTGAGAATTAGAACCAAGTATTATCTATCTCTCTGTTTCAATATAAAATGATGGACTATCTGTTTAATATTTGATTGAATGCATAAGGTAGAGTTTAATTCATATCTATAGACACCTATTATATCTTGTTGGATTATATGTATATTATAGGCTTATGATATACAATTAAGTTCATGGGGCCCAGCATTAATGTTGTAATTGTTTTATATATTGTAAGATATCTGAATATTGTAATAACATGTTTTAATTTAATATGGAGAAATACCAATTGGTGCATGTACGTCTACTTATCTAATTAGATTTACTTTACTTTGGCCACTTACTCTTTCCTAGATTAGTGCCGAGTGCGCTGTACCAGCGTGTAGTAAGCAACAGCGCAGCAGGGTAACCGCATGAAGAACTGCAAGATGTTTCAGAGCCATCCAGATCTTCTTCAGTGGTGTCTACCCTCGTGCAGAGGGTGCATCATCTTGTGATGTAAGTGTGCATGGTTTCATGATACCTAGGTTATGCCCATTACTGCTCCCTGTTGCTGCCTTCTCTATGTTGATCTGCCTTGGTTGACATCGCATGCACTATTGGTATTTTCATTAAACGGTTTTTAAACTTAATTTATTTAACACCTCTGGTTAATTCCCATAAGTGAGGACTTTGTTAACAGACATGCTCGCCCTGAACTGTTAACCTTCTTTGTGTACATTTATTCATCAAAATCGCATGTCAGCTTTTCAATGGTATTATTGCGGCAATTTCTTGAAATGTGGTGTACATCCTATTGTGTCTCTGACGAGCCTTAGCCCCAGTTATTGGTAGTGTTTTTTATTCTTAAAGAAAACTTTTAACCAGTTTTAATTTTGAAACAAAAAGCGTAAATATTTTCTATCTTTATATCTATTATTAGTCTTTCTCTGACTCTTTTGTTTTTTTTTCTGTCCTCTCTTTCTTTATTCTATGTCTCTCTGTCTCTATTTTTGTCTCTACATCTGTCTCTGCTTGTCTATCTCTCTTTCTATATCTCTCTCCAGCTCTCTCCTCCCTGTTCTTTGTCTCTTTCTGTTTGTCTCTCTGTTTGTCTCACTCTCGTCTCCTATCCTCTCTCTGTCTTCTCTCTCATTATCTGTCTCTTTCTTTGACTTGTATCCTCTGTTCTTTTTCTCTCCTGCCCTATCATGTTTTTGATAGGTATGACTTATGTCAATGAATGTTCCAGTCCACTTTAAACCATTCAGCGGTATAATCCACGATAGACACCTTTTTTGTTTCCCCCAAGACAGTGTACTTTATTTGGATTTCAGGCCAGTCAAAGCAAGACCAATAACAGTGATGAAGAGCAATGGTAATAGCTTCTGGATTGCAATCCCGATGTCCATAACTCCCTTCATCTATATCGTGGCGGCGCACTATGGCACGGTTGCCCGAGGTGGCACTCAGAACCCTTTCTGGGCACCCGGGCCATCGCCCCAGCCACCAGACAGAACTCAAGAATCGCCTGCAGCTCCAACAACTTAAAAGTTTCTTCTGCCTTTCAGTCATATTTTGATACTTACTTCGCTACTTTGGGGACTGGAGTAGAGGGGAATGAGTAACCGGGCTAAAATATCTATAGAGGACCTCCCTGCTGGCGCCACGATTCTCTGTGTACAGAGGGAAAACTGGAAAGAAGCTAAATGATGAAAATTCCATCTTTCTACTGTGTTTCTGGCTGTGTTGCTGGTCCTGCAGAGGCCATACGATTAAAAGTTGTTGAACAGGGAAGCCATAAGTTATGCTTTAATCTTTGGTTGGCCCTCACGATAAATAAGGGTTGAAGTTTGGGTACTCGGCCGCTAAAAGGTTCCCATCACGATCTACACTCACCCCGGCCCACTTTTATTAGGTACACCATGCCTAGTATGGGTTGGGGGGGAGACAACAACAAAACCCCCTTTTGCCTTCAGAACTGCCTCAATTCTTTGTGCATAGATTCAACAAGGTGCTGGAAGCATCCTCAAGATTTTGGTCGCATTGACATGATGGCTCACACAGTTTTGGCCGCAGATTTTGTCGCTGCACATCCTGATGCATCTCCGTTCCACCACAATCCAACGATGCTCTATTTGGATTGAATCTTGTGACCTGTGGAGGCATTTGAGTACAGGAACTCATTGTCATGTTCAAGAAACCGTCCTGAGATGATTCCAGCTTTTATGACATGGCGCATTCTCCTGCTGAAGTAGCATCAGATGTTGGGTAATTGTGGTCATAAAGGGTGTGACATGGCCGTCAACATACTCAGGTAGGCTATGGGCATTGCAACGATGCTCAATTGTCCAAGGGCCCAAAGAGTGCCAAGAAATATTCCCACCCCTGCACCAACCACACCAGCTGAACCGTTGATACCAGGCAGATGGATCCATGCTTTTCATTTTGTTGAACGAGCCAAATTCTGAACCCTAACCATCCGAATGTTGCAGCAGAAATCGAGATGCATCAGACCAGGCAAATGTTTTCCACCTTCTACTGTCCAATTTCGATGAGCTTGTGCAAATTGGTAGCCTCAGTTTCCTGTTCTTAGCTGAAAGGAGTGGCACCCGTTGTCTTCTGCTGCTAGTATCCCATCTGCTTGCTCATAAGTTCGACGTACTGTACTTCAGAATGCTCTTTCTGTTCTGGCCTACCTTGTTTGTAACGGGTGCGATTTGAGTAACTGTTGCCTTTCTATCAGGCTCGAACCAGTCTGCCCACTTCTCCCTCTGACCTCTGGCATCAACAAGGCTTTTCTCCCACAACAGAACTGCCGCTCATGATTTTTTTTCTTTTTCGGAACCATTCTCTGTAACCCTAGAGATGGTTGTTGCATGAAATCCCAGTAGAAATCAGCAGTTTCTGAAATACTCAACCAGCCCTTCTGGCCACAACCTGCCACGTTCAAGCACTCAAATCCCCTTTCGTCCCCATACGATGCTCGGTTTTGAACTGCAGGAGATTGTCTATGACCATGTCTACATGCCTAAATGCACTGAAGTTTCCGCCATGTGATTGGCTGATTAGAAAATTAAGTGGTTAACGACATGGGACAGGTGTACCTAATAAAGGTGGCCGGTGAGTGGATATATTGTCTAATTCAGCGCCACTAACTAACTTCCAGTCCTGGATCTCTTTCACTCATCTATCATCTTCCAACTCTTCTATACAGATTATTTCCCCTTTGTTTAGCATGTGAAGATATCTTACTTGTTGACACAAATTTCCAATCTCAGTTCCTCCAGCTGCAGTTTGACAGTTAGTTGGCAAATGGAAACAAACACAAGAGATAGCAATAAGCTGGCCACCGATAGGGTCACTTCCTTGCAAAATTTAATGGCAGATCATCTGCCACCCCTCATCCCCTCCAAGAGATGGTTGTCCTTTTCCTTGTTTCCCATCACCTCAAACACTACTTGTACTGTGCATAATAACTTTTGGCCTTGTAAACCAATCAAGATGTTTTAACCCACCAGTTAGGTGTTTGTAATAATGCTAAACATCCTTCCATGTTAGATCAATCATGTAAAGTGCACATATAAAAATAATATAAAATATATGCCTACACTCCTCACTTGTATTCCGTTTCTAATCAGAGTCGATTCAAAACACAATACACTCATACGGTTTTACACTTAAACTTTACGGTTTTACGATGTTCTTCTTCTCATTGTTACGCTATCCTTCTGCTCTATTTTCTTCAACAACAATAAACCAAAACATGCAGTATATAATGCACGCAAACGTCCCTAGCAATCGCTGGCAGAGATGTAGTTCGAAGAGCCCCTTTTACCACCCAGTACCTATAAGTATTGCGCATCTTAGATCTGCCTTGATAGGCAAGGTAAAACTTATTAGTGTGATTCAGGGGAGGCCATTCCATGTCTGATACATGACAATGTTAACTGAGTGTGATTGGAGAAGGAGATCACCTGACCAGGGATTAACTAAACCCTTATCAGCAGAGGATTTTGGGTCTTCAGGCCCACTATTCTATTGAGCATAGGTTTCTTCCCATAAGCTCTCTTACCAGAAGACCTCAGAGCTCGTGCTCGTGACCACAGGCCTCCTAGGCCTCAGCAGCTCTACAGTGTTCCTTCCACCTCAGGACTACACTGAACCTTCCAGGATAACAGCTGAAGCTTCCTACTAGGACACAGCTCCATCCCAGCCTGCCCCTGCAGTCCAGGCTGGTGATCCAACTCCTGTGGTTCCATCTCAAAGAGCACTCCCAGTATCCTACCTCTGTAAAGAATCGTTGGGCTCGTTGCCGTTCTGTTTCTGTTGGTCGAATAAAGAACTGTAAGTTATTTTTGCATCAACGTTGCCATCCGTCTGGTCCTGCTAGCTGTAACCCAAAGGCGCCCCATCCATCTACCAGGGACACATACTACAGACTCTACGGGCTGCCCCAGGGTGAATCAGTACAACAGCCTCTCCCTCCATTCATTTTCTGCATCACCACTCTGGATACCTGCAGGCTGAAGGACAGTCTCCGGTCCTCATACCCCCCCGTGACACTAGCGTGCTAGGCTGCAAACCGCCAGCCACTCCGGTATTCTAGGCCCGGCTGCTCCATGTCCAAGAAAAGGCTAGGCCTGTGAGGGCTGTTTGCAACAACATTAACTCCTATCGGCCTTCCACTGACTTGACGTCACAGGCACTGTCTCGGAGTCCGAGACACCTGTAGATCCAAGGGGAAGCAAGATGCGGTTCTTTAAAACACCGTTATATGGAGGAGCTAGCTGGCCTGGCTGCTGGCTCCATATACTCGGCAGTACCAGGATTAATATTGCCAGGTGTATTTAGACCCAGTACAGTTCTGATAAAATCCCTAGTCACAGGTGGTGTTTTCCTCTGTAATCGGGCTCTTATAGATGCCTCAGTTACAAGGGAAACTGTAAACCAAAAGAAGTACCGTATATACTTGAGTATAAGCAATTTTTTTGCCTGTATAATAGACATTAAAACCAATTTTATCTAAGTTTGTATTAAAAATGCGGGGCTTACATGAGCTTATTGCACAATGATTATCTCAGATTGGCTGGGCATCATTCCTCCAGGATGTTATGATATCAGTGTCAATCGAAGGCACGTTAGACTGTTTGATGTCCTGGGCCTAATCCCTTTAATTGCTGACACAAGATTCCATGGCAATCTTTTTAACTGGATGGTAATACCCAATAATTACTATAGGACGGGCTTCGCTCTCCGGTCCAAGTGTGAATTCAGGTCGAGAAGCAAGTGCCCTAGGTGTCACCACTTGTCAGATCACACCTTAGGTTATCTTGACAAGTGGTGACACCGTAGGGCACTTGCTTCTCGCCTGACTTAACACTTGGACCGAGAGTCGGCAAGGCCCGTCTATATAATTATTGGGTTTTACACATCCAGGTAAAGTATTTCCGTCAATCGGCTCCGGTATGTCCTTTTCTATCCATCAGCTCCATGTCACTGGCGCATTCCATCGCGGATCATCATGAATCAGCCCCACGCTGCCATTCTAATGTGTGCCGCCAGCATCGTCACACATTCTGATGTCAGCGAGCGGACCAGTGGGGACACGGAGCCGATGTATAGAAGAGACTGCCGGGGAGGCGTTTGGACAGGGAGTTTAAAAAAACTTTCGTTTTTTTTCCTAGAGTAATTTTTAATGGGGGAGAAAAAATGTGTTTTTATCTGAAAAATGTCATTTTAGTGCCTAATATACTGTGCCCAACCCATGCCACTTTAGACAAGCACCCCAAAAATCATTCTGCGGGTTGTCCCGAGTACGGCAATACCACACATGTGTCAATAATTTTCAGGCTGGGCACACAGCAGGGCTGTGAAGGGATGGAGTAAGATTTTGCTTTTGGAGCACTAGACGGATGTTGGGGTGCCCCTGAGGTACCAGTGCAATAGAAACCCCCAAGCAGTGACCCCATATTTGGAAAGGGCACACCTCAAAAAATTGATATAGGGTTGTATGAGCATTTTAACCTGAGATGCTGGCCCAAATGTAATACAAAGTGAATGGGTCAGTGTAAAAATTGAATTGTTTTCTCAAATGTGTCATTGTAGTGACAAATGAAATCAGCCCAACTCATGCCACTGTGGATAAACACCTCAAAAATCGTTCTGTGGGTGATTACGGGTATGGCAATACCCCATTTGTGGCAATAGTCTACAGGCTGGGGACACGGCATGGATGACAAGGGACAAGCAAATTTTAGCTTTTGGAGCCCCTTTTCACTAGACTGATGTTGGGGTGCCCCTGAGGTACCAGTGCAATAAAAATCCCCGAGTCGGGACCCCATTTCAGGAAAGGGAACACCTCAAAGAGTTGATCCAGGATTGTAAGAGCATTTTAACCCCTGAGATGCTGGCCCAAATGTAATACAAAGTGAAAAGGTCAGTGTAAAAATTGCATTGTTTTCTCAAATATGTCATTGTAGTGACAAATGAAATCAGCCCAACTCATGCCACCGTGGATAAACACTCCAAAAATCATTCTGTGTGTTATTAAGGGTATGATAATACCCCATGTGTGGCAATAGGTTACAAGATGGAGACATGGCAGGGCTTGGAAGAGAATGGTATGTGGAGCACAGCCATTTAAATTTATTTTGGCATCATAAAACATTTGTAGATGCCCATAGGGATCAGTACAGTAGAAACCACTGAGAACTGATTCTATTTGAAAAATACACCCCTCCATGAATAAATCTAGGGGTTTAATGAGCATTTTAACCCCACAGGTGGACCCCAAGGATGATGCATAATGGATAACGCATAGTACAAATTATCCATTATGTCATCTTGTGCCCAACTGCTGCCACAGGAGATAAACACCCCAAAAACCATGATGCAGATTCTACCGGGTACGGCAATACCCCATATGTGGCAATAATCTGCAGGCTGGGCACACAGCAGAGTTCAGCAGGGAGGGTGCGGCATGTGGCATGATATATAAGCTGTGTGAGCTGTGTGCATCGGGGTACAATTATATATCCAGGGATGAGTGATATTTCCGGAAACACTCCTTCATGCATAACCCTGGTTTCTCGGGGCACGTGAAACACTGGTAGATTTGTTTTTTATGCCCCTTTTGGAGCACACCCTGCATCTCTTCTGTGCCCTTCGCTTCTCGGTCTCTAAAAATCATCTTCTTGACTACCACCTCTTGAAATTCCAGGAAAGTTCCCCTCTGGCCAGGACATTGATGTAGCACGTAAGCATTATACAATGCCATCTGCATGATGTGCACGGCCAGCTTCTTGTACCACACCCTCGACTTCCGCATGGCATTGTATGGCTGAAGTACCTGGTCCAACAAATCTACCCCTCCCATGTACCTATTATAATCCAAAATACAGTCCGGCTTGGGGGCTTCTGCACTCGTATCTCGTACAGTGGGAGGGGTGGTGGTGTGCCCATGTATTGTTGTTAGTACAAGGACGTCCCTCTTGTCCTTGTACCTAACAATATCTGAAAATACTGAGTTGCTGCTTAGTGCTCGGCTCTCGTGCATTCTGAGCTTTTCCCTTAGCAGCGACTTCGGGAGACCTCTCTGATTTTTCCTAACAGTGCCGCATGCCGCAGTTTGTCTGGAAGCGAGGCACTTGAACAGGGTAGTACTAGTATAAAAATTATCCAGGTAGAGGTGGTAGCCCTGGTCCAATAGTGGGTGCACCAAATCCCAAATTATCTTTCCAGCTATTCCCAGGAAGGGGGAGCATTCAGCTGCATTATCCTAGAGTCCTTCCCTTCATATACTCTGAACCTAAAAGTGTACCCTGATGCACTCTCACACAGCTTATTTATCTTTACGCAATACCTTGCCCTCTTATTGGGCAGGTACTGGCGGAATTGAAGTCTCCATTTGAAATTCACCAGTGCCTCTTTGGAGTATACACTTCCATAACTCAGACACTCAGATAGTCTAATATGGGCCAGACCTTATATAACCTATCATAACTGGGGTAATCTCTGGGTGGGCACTGAGAATTGTCGGCAAAATGCAAAAACCTATTGATGGCTTTAAAGCGCATCCTACTCATCACGGAACATCGGGGTGTGGTACAGAATGTCTGTGCTCCAATAGAGGGCTTTTTGACGAGTCCCATAAGAAGTACTATGCCCCAATACTTCTCCATCTCTTCTGCACTAACCGGGGTCCACCTGTGGGGTTGCGAATAAAAAGAAGTGGGGTTTTGGGCAATATTGTGCAGTGTATAGATTGGCCTGGGACACCATCAAACCAATTAGCTCCTCACTAAAAAAAAACACTTAAAGTAGTCCACTGCCTCAGGGGCATAACAACTGGGGGTCACCCATGTGGGGTCAGAAGTCCCAGGCACTTCAGGAGAAGTCCAGGGCACTACAGCAGAAGTCCTGGGCAGTTCGGCACTACTACGTAAGTGCCTTCTCGGGGGTTCCTCAGAGGACGAGGTGGACAAATAAAATGGACACTCGTCCCCACTAGCTGACTCCGTATCGGAGGCCATACAGTATATTTATACACCTCTAAGTCAGTGTATGATTTCTGTGACATGATGGGGGGGATAGTACAGAACCTACACTACACTTACTCCTCCGCAGAACAACACAGAACTACATAGAACAACGCCTACTCCTCTGCAGAACAACATAACAACGCCTACTCCTCTGCAGAACAACACAGAACAACTCCTACTTCACTACACTACACTACGCCTACTCCACTCCACTACTCCACTCCACCCCACACCTTCTCCTCCAAACAACGACTGCTCTTCCACACAACGCCTACTCCTCCACACAATGCCTGCTCCTCCACACAACGGCTTCTCCTCCACACAACGGCTTCTCCTCCACACAACGCCTCCTCCTCCACACAACGTCTGGGCATTAAGGGGTTAATAAATCTTACTGTATTTATCTCTCATATCATCTGTTATATCAACTACTTTATAGTTCTGCATCTAGAAATCTCTATCATCTTTCATATTTTCTTCTATAATAATATTATAATTAATAATTCTTTATTATATACTGGCACCCAGATACGCAGTGCTGGACCAGAGCTTGCCATGATCAGCCCCTGTCCCCTGGGGCTCATAATCTTTCACCTAGCAGTAATTTTTTTGTGTGGGGAGGAACCCGGAGGAAACCCACCGCAACACAGAGAGACCCTACAAACTCTTTGCAGATGTTGACTACGCGCTGCAGGCTGTAGTGCTAACCCTGAGCCAACCGTTCTGCCCATTATCTCCTATCATCTATCTTCTATAAAATTCTCTCCCATATAACAGTGAGTTTTGATATATTAAAGGGAGCCTCTTACTGGAGTGTGACTGGTAATAAATAGTTTTTTAGTTTAGGGCCCCACTTTTAGTTTGCCCAGGGTCCCACTTTTGTCTAGAACCGCCCCGGACAGTGGGTATGGACAAGCAGAAATATCCTCTGAACAAAATTATACTTTGTGATGAGTTATAGTACTATAGTATGTAAAGGTTGGGAAAAAGACTCAATCCATCAGTCCAAACTTTAAAAACCTTTATTGCTCTGTGCCGTACATGTACCCGAAGACTGCTGCTACTATACATGACGACGCTTCTGGGGTAAAGCCTCATCACCACAGGTGGGTTTGCTGCATGTTGCATATTGCTAGCACTGATCACAGTATTCAACTCCTTTAATGCACCCGGCAAAGCACCACCATTTAAAATATGGCAATCACGTGGGCATCATTATCTTTGTTAGATCGTTGCTCCCTGTTGACCGTCCTTTGACCACCTTGCTCTTTGTATGACTGCTTCGATTACCATATATACTCGAGTATAGCCGAACCCTAGTATAAGCCAGGACCCATATTTTACCACAAAAAATGGGAAAAACCTATTGACTCAGTATAAGCCGAGGTGTAGTATACAGCCAGCTAGCCCGCCTGTAGTATCACCACCAGCCCCTGTAGATACAGCCTGTCCCCAAGTAGTATACAATCAGCACCTGCCCCCATGAAGTAGCACTCCGCCCCCAAAAAAGGTATATCAGCCTGCTCCCCAAAATATAGCAGCCTGCCCCCACAAAAGTGATACAGCCTGCCCCAAAAAGTATACAACGCTGCCCCATATGCCTAGCAAATAAAAAAAATAAACTTAATACCACACCTCCGACGATACTCACCTTTGATGCTAGGGGGCTCCCGTCCCTCGGCGTCAGTGCTCCCGTCCCGCGGCAGGCTCCGGTCCGTGGCGGCAGCTCCATCCTCTCGCGGCTTCTTCCTTTCTATCTTCATTTGCCTGGGCGGGCGCACATGCGATGCGGCGGTGTCCCGCCGCTGATTATGTCATCAGCGCGACACTGCTACACTCATATTTCGCCCGCCGAGAAGTAGCATGGACGCGACTGCCAGCACGTGAAGAATAGAAGAGAGAAGCCGCCGGCAGATGGATCGGAGCTTGCCGCCGAGGACGAGCACGCCGCCGAGACCGGGAGCCGGAGGGTGAGTATTAATTTTTTTTTTTTATTATCTGACTCGTGTTAAGCGCGAGATAGAGTTTTTCACACTTTTTTGTCTGAAAACTTGGCTTACTACCGAGATATACGTATGCGGATTTAAAATTCTACATTGTGGTCTCAAGCATGCACTCACATACCCGTAAGAAGAAGGTGGAATTTCACGGACCTCAGCGGGGACAACACATGCAGGATATCATGCCACACGATCTCAGTGAATCCACCGGACTTCATCGTCGGACAACACACCTTGGGGATCAGCGACAGGACCGGGTGTAATGTGTCCCATTGTCTTACCCCTAGGGGACCATCGGCCTCTTTGGCCTTAAGGACGCGGCCCCAATTCTTCAAATCTGGCCTGTTTCACTATAAGTGGTTCTAGCTTTGGAACGCTATGAGATATCCGGGGGATTTTGAATTGTTTCTCGTGAACACAATTCTATTCCTATGCAATTAAACGTGTCCTTATTGGGTCTGCCCCTATTAGTTCGGCTCCCACACCATTAAAAAATGTTTACCATATCACACATAAACCCTCTGGGTCGGCTGTTTTCTAGAGCCTGAGAAATGATTTTGGATAAAAAATCAAATTTTTGGTATATCATTAAACATTAAATACAGCAAATCCCCATCATCCAGATGGAAAGACCAGATCCTTCAATGTTGGCTACCTGTTGTACTCAATCCCCCCTTGAGTCAAAGTGCAGACAGTTTGGATGACCCACAGGTAATATCTGATAAGACATCGGAAACATTCAATATTATTAGTAGTTGAGCCATGTAACCATACCTAATGCCTGCGATCGGGAGGCGAGCTGGCTGCCCCACCGTATCGCCACCTCACTGTGGCTTCGTCATTGGTAAATTGGTATACCTTTGGCGGGGTTTAAATCCCATTAAACTGGACCCGGATGACCCTTTGGGTTGGACCGCGAAAATATCGCGAGATCCCGGGCGCCGCGTCATACCCGCGCAAAAAAAAAAAAAAAAAAAAATGCGCAGTGCGCGCAACTCCCCCTCCTCCTCCATGCGTCAGCACCGCGCATGCGCGAGAAGCGCCGACGCCCGCGGATCCCCATAGTACCAAGTGGGTAAGTTTAAGTTTATAACCAAGTAATCGTTAGAGAGTTTCAATGGCTGTGGGAAATCTTGCTTATTATCCTTATATTTAAACATCCCATTTTAAGGAGTCGGTTTGGGCATTTTCGGCCCAAGTGATATTTCGAGGTGTTCGCTGAATAGGATTTTTTCTTCGCTTCCAGTGTTCACCACTTCAGTGTTGTCTCCTGTGTTGCTATGCCTTCACGACCTGTGGTCCATCTTGTACATTTTTTTTTCTACAGAGAGAGGGTAAATTGGGGGTACACATTTAGAATGTTATGCATAGAAATCCTGGTCTGAATGTGTAAGTTTACCGAGGTCAAGTGTTTAGTGGTAGCGTGATACATAATGTGTGAATTCCCCCGGTATAGGGGGACTGGTGAATGCGTTGTGAATAGTGTGACAAACCGTGCATGGGGTGGCTAATCAAAATTATGGTGTCAAAGAAAGGGAGGAATGTAATGTACACAGTGCTCCTAGTAATGTGTATATTTCTGCTGTTGTGTGTTGGTGAACTGTGTAGGGAATAGAAGCCTGTGCATTGGTTCTTAACGGTGCTGCTAGGGTGTAGTGTGGTGTGCCCTGTGGCGTATATGAGAGGTGTGTGGGACCTGGGGGAGGCTGTGAAGAGGATGTGATTTGTGTGATGGCGTTCTGTGAGACAAGATTGTGTGGTGTGCTGGTGTAGAGCGGTGTGTGTCGCTGTGTGAGGTGAAAAAACTGATTGTCTAGTGGTTATTGATGGTGCGTGTGCTGTGTGGGACGGTGATGTGATGCAAAGTTTGAGTGAGGATAATAAATACTCGATAGGTGAATCTGCTGTGGTTAGATAGGATGTTTGTGAGTGGAATATCGGTTCTAGTGCATAATTACCTTTTTGTTGTTGTGTCCATGTTCATTTCTCTTGTAGAATCCATTCTAGAAGTTCTTCATTTAGGCCTTGCTGTTTCATTGACTGTAGTTCATAGTCCGCGTGATTCCTTTGTATAATTTATTGGTTATTTCTCCTCCCCGGATATTTGTTTGAATCCTGTCAAGTCCCAAAAATTTTAAAGTCGCCATACTTACAGTTGTGGGGGTGTTGTAATAAGTGTGTTGCCACCGATTTAGAATTTTTCTCCTTTCACACATCTCGTCTTGGCCGTATTAGGGTTGATAGGTGATGCTGAATTCTTTTTCTTAATCTTGGCTGTTTTGTCCCCCATTACCTTAGGGCATGAACCTTCTCGTGACACATTGCCTTCAATTTAGTTTAAAATTGGAATGAAATATTTTTTCCGTTAGTTATGAAAAAAACAAATTTGGCAAAAATTTGGAAAAATTCTTTATTTTCACCGTTCTAAATTCCTCTACTTTGAATATGCAGATAGTCATAGCCTCCCAAAGAAATTCATAACTTACATTTCCCAAATGTTCTGCTTTATTTGGCATGTTTTTCAAGATTCCAAATATTTTACTAGAAATGTTATGAGGCTCAGAATTTAGGTATCATTTTTTCACCTTTTTTTTGTAAAATCACCAAAACCTGTATTTGATGGCCCGGGCTTCAACTTCTAATTGACACGAGAGGCCTAAATAATTGAGACTCGTAATTACCCCATTGTGGAACTACCACCTCAACGTATGAAAAAAACACTTTTTAATAATTTGTTAACGCTTTTAAAAAAACCTGTTTTATAGGGGTTAAAAAAAAAAATGGAGGTACAGTCTTCAAATTGTAATATTTTTTCACAATACACCCATTTGGTGAAAACAAATTAACCTTTACAATGTTAAATGAATAAGTCTCCAAGTTTGTTGCCCCAATCTCTCCCAGTACACGGATACTCTACACATGTGCTGGTAACCTGCTGTATGGGCACACGGCCGGGCATAGCAGGGAATGAAGCGCATCCAGATCAGATTGCTATGTCACATTGTACGGCTATGCATTTTTTGTTTTGTTAATGTGACCAAAGGGCTTATTTCTTTTGCCACATGATAGCACGTTCTGGTACCTAATTTGGGGGAATCTATAGGCTAATTGGTGAGATTTTATTTACGCTTTGTTGGTGGAGTAAATGAACATCACTCACTTTTTCAAGGATATTTTTTATTGGTGTTTTTTTTTTTGCTGTTTCCATACCAATAAAAATCTATATTATTTTTTAGTCTATGGGTCGCCACACTTACAAAAGACCTTCATTTATAAAGATTTTTTATTTTTTCCCATTTACTGACTAAAAGTATTTGGCAAAATGTGTATTTTAGCATCCCGTCTTTCATATGCATAACTTTTTTATTTTTCGGCCTCACAAATCCTGTTTAAGGGCTTATTTTTTGCGACGAAGGATTGTTCTTTTTAGTGGTCCTTTATGTTTAGAGTGCATAACATTTTTAATCCCTTTTTGAGCATTTTTTATAGGGTATTAATTGAAAATGATCTTTTTTTCTGGAATTTTTTTTTTGTTTAGTTTTTTACGGGTTCAACTTTGCGGATCAATAACGATTCTGTTTTATTATGCCATTGTTACGGACGCATACAAATATGTTGGGGTTTTGTGTATTTTATTCAATTGTACTGAATAGAAACCAATTTGGAGAAAATCTGTTCATTTTAAGCATCACCAATCTTTGTCATATGCATACTTTTTTATTTTTTTTTTATTTTTCGGCTGACCAATCTGGTTAGGGGCTTATTTTTTGCGAGAAGAAGTTGTTCTTTTTAGTTTGGGCTTATTTTGGAGTGGCTAAACATTTTTTAAATCCTTTTTGAGCATTTTTGTATAGGGTATTATTAAAAATGATCTTTTTTTTCGGAATGTTTTTTTTTGCATTTTTTTTCTACGATACGGCGTGTCCGTGCGGTTCCAGTAAAGAGTCTGTTTTATTATACATATTGTTCTCGGACCGCAATACGCAATATTGGTGGTTTTTTTGTGTTTTTTTTGTGTTTTTTATACTTTATTAAGTGTTTTTATGGAAAGTGACTTTTAGGGGCTTAATATATTTTAATGCATTTATTTTTTTTTATTCTAATGTGTTAACTTTAGTGTTTTTGACTTTTTTTACTTATACATACTTGAACTTGAACCGTGATGCTCTGATCACTGGTTTAAGTTCATACACTTCACTGCTCTACAATACTATTCTTATTAGAGCAGTGAAACTGTCTGAGCCAGCTTGCTCATCTCAGACAGTTGGCAGTCAGACCCGGAGGGGTCTGGCTGCATGGGACCGGGCAAGCTCCGGGGCACATGTCCAGTCCTCAGACCTGCCCAGAAGTGGGGGATCGATCCCCGGTAAGCGACATGGGGGATCCGATCCACCGCGCAAACACCTACACGCGCGGTCATGCTTGCCGCGGCGTGTATGGGTTTAACACCCTCCCGGCTCCGCATCGCGGTGTTAGCGCAGGCTGTCCAGCTGTACTACGACAGCTGACGCGCTGCTTCTGGTACCGGCTCCGTTCGTAGCCGTGCCAGAAGCAGACGTTATAGAACGTACCCTGCGCTAAGCATCTAGCCCCGGGTTACGTACTATAACGTCCTGGTTCGCCTAGGGTTAATTTTGAAAATGTATTAAAACACAATGAAACCTGTAATTTTGGTTTTACTGTGATAATAACGAACCAAAAAATAAAGCAAGGAGCGCACAGTGAAAGTCGAAAAAACTGAGCCCACAAGAAAGTGACAGAATATGTTTTTTTCGTGATTTCACCACATTTTTTACAGCTTCCAAGGCTTGGGCTAATAAATAATGTCACTGTTACAAAGGAAATAAGCCCTAGAAAATTAAAAGTTATATATACTCGTTGTGACCTCCGGCTAGTTTAATACTCTTTTGTTGTTTTAGTTTTGTCAGTCTGTGTGTATAGCCGAGACCCCCTATTTTCAACACAAAAAACTGGGAAACCTATTGACTCGAGTATAAGACGAGGGTGGGAAATGCATTGGTCACAGCCTTCCAGTATATAGTCTGCCAGTCCTGTAGTAGGAAAAAAATACACATTACTCACCTTTCCGACATCCCCTAGGTCCTCTTCTTCTCAGACGAAGAGACCTCGGGTGACTAGAAGGGTGAGTTACGGGTCTTTGAGCACAATTTGTGCTGAACTAGCAGTATCTAGGACATATAATATGGTTGTATAGTTATACACTATTAATTTTGAAACATGGAGAAGAACAAAAAAAAAATACTTTGACTGAAGGGTTAAGAAACCATGTTTTTCCCCATAGCTGTGATATTTTTGCTCTCCAGACGGGATTCAGGTCTCTCTTGAACATTTACAAAGAATCCGCCATAACAACCTCCTGTGACAGAGAGTTCCATGTTCTCCTGCTCTTACAGTAAAAGAATCCCTGTCTATGACTGGTAGACACACCTCTCATTAGAATGGCCCCTTGTCCCTGTCACAGGCCTAGTATAAAAGATCTTTGGAGAGTCCGTGTACTGCCCGTTCAGGTATTTGTATATTGTATGAGGTCTCCCCTCAGATGTCTTTTTTCCCTAAACTGAAATCCCAAATTTTGTAATCTGTGATAAAAAGGATGAAACACGTTAGTGTTTATGAAGTACCACAACTCCAGCTCTAGGAAAAGTTATGAGCCAGAAGACTTGCAATATCTGGTATTTATTAAACAAGTAAAATCTTCAGCTAACAAGAGATAAAGAGATAAAAACTAGGAGAATTAAATTATCCAAAGTTACCTGGCGGCAGTGGTGTGTCCTCGAATGGGTGAAGCAGCTGCCTAATAGTATTCAGAACGGATAAAGTGTACAGAATTTGAAATACAAACTTATTGCAGTCCTTGGGTCCCCCTAATGGACCAAACCTTACAATAGCTAGGATTATTACATTGGAAGCCTGTTGTGCTTGTACATTTGGGGGTGATATACTTATGTTTTTAAAGACACACAACAACTACGAGAGTCACCTCACCTGAAAATATTGGCTTAATCAAAACATCTTTTGCAGTTTGCAAAGGATACCTGGGTTTCAGGCATATAACCGGAAAAGAAGTAAACTCTGGCTCTCACAATGGGTAAAAATACACATCTTCCAGCTTATTCTTTAGTTAAATGCATACATTGTATCAGAAATATGAAAAAAAAGGAAACAGGTATGCAAGCACTGCTAGCCGTGTTTCAATAGAAATATCTTCATCATGGCTTGGGTGTGTATCACAACTAGCTGATCTGAAATGACCCCACCTCTGATATGTGGCACCATTCTACCTTCAAGGAATTCATAGTACATCCTACATATTGGACTCTACATGTTTTACATAAATTAAATAACTACATAAAGTATTGCAGTTTATATATATTTGGATTTTAAAGCATTCATCTGTTGCAAATGAGAAAAAGATTTTGTGGGAGAAACGTATTCAACAGATGAATGCTTTAAAATCAAACAACATATAAACTGAGATATTTTACGTATAATTTTCTTTCTATATTAGAACTTATTAGAACTTTATTTATTATGAGTATTCGTGTTAGGGTTGGGTAACACAGACAGGGGATATGTGCCCTGATCTTGCCCCAACCTCTGTCCCTTCCTATAGCCCCCCCCACGCTAAAACTGTGGGGCGACTACTTGAAGGAGACATAATACACTGGATAATTGTGGGAAGAAAACACAAACAGACTGACACAAAAGGAGTATTAAACTACGCGAGTCCACACGAGAGTCAGTCAAGAGAAAAATCAGTAAGCAAGAGTCAACGTCAAAACGAGCAGAGATCACAACAATTCTGACACAGAGCAAGTGAAACCTATGATGCAGAGCAAGCGATGAAAGGATTCAAACACTGGCACAGATGACTAGTGAAGTGCAATTTATGCAGCCCAAACTCCACCTCCAGAAACTGATTGGAGCTAGACAACTTCTGAGAATTAACCCTTGCAGAACAACAAAGCCCAACAGCTGCCCACGCAGTCCAGAACACAACCCTAAACAGCGCAAGGTTTAGCAGAGCAGCTGCCCGGAGCACTGCCAGAGAATCGTGGTAGTGGACGGAGGTGGAGTTTGCGCGTAGACGCGCGGATGTCGGAGACGCTGCTATCAGCAACCACCGAAGTTCCAGAAGTCCCCCGCATTCTCCCTGCGAACCTGACTTCGTTTATAAGAATAATTGAAAGCTTTTACCCAGTGTTTTAAAGAAATTGGGGATTTCACGTCCATGTTTTATATCTTTGGAAAAGTTTATCCATGGAAGGTATCCAATCAAACACACATAAATAGAGGAATTCAAACCACAGGGCTTATTTACTAAGGGTCCGGCAATTGCACTTTCATCAGATTTTAAGAAATTTTCTGTATTCACTGCGCTGTGATAGGTATTTAACTGAGGATTGTGTCACACTGCAACCTTTATTTATGGCGCTTTTCATGTACCAGTAATCGAGGGGCAGGCCGTCTGACGATCTGACTGATTCAGTCTGAGGCAGGCTTTAAGATTCAAATTGTGTCACAATAAATGCACGGGAAGAAGAGGTGACTCCGGCGGACCTGAGCCGTGAAGCGACGATGCAGGAATCAGGCGTGAATCTTTGTGGATCGTGGCAAAGTTCATCCTGGTCGGACAATGACAGTGGGGTCGCGCTGGATCGGATAAATAATTGTGCCCACAATCAATGGTCATCAGTGTCCTTTGGATTAACAGAGGTCATTTTTTTGGATACCACTACTATACTGATTAATGTGAGTGGCAGCTGAGAATTAGAACCAAGTATTATCTATCTCTCTGTTTCAATATAAAATGATGGACTATCTGTTTAATATTTGATTGAATGCATAAGGTAGAGTTTAATTCATATCTATAGACACCTATTATATCTTGTTGGATTATATGTATATTATAGGCTTATGATATACAATTAAGTTCATGGGGCCCAGCATTAATGTTGTAATTGTTTTATATATTGTAAGATATCTGAATATTGTAATAACATGTTTTAATTTAATATGGAGAAATACCAATTGGTGCATGTACGTCTACTTATCTAATTAGATTTACTTTACTTTGGCCACTTACTCTTTCCTAGATTAGTGCCGAGTGCGCTGTACCAGCGTGTAGTAAGCAACAGCGCAGCAGGGTAACCGCATGAAGAACTGCAAGATGTTTCAGAGCCATCCAGATCTTCTTCAGTGGTGTCTACCCTCGTGCAGAGGGTGCATCATCTTGTGATGTAAGTGTGCATGGTTTCATGATACCTAGGTTATGCCCATTACTGCTCCCTGTTGCTGCCTTCTCTATGTTGATCTGCCTTGGTTGACATCGCATGCACTATTGGTATTTTCATTAAACGGTTTTTAAACTTAATTTATTTAACACCTCTGGTTAATTCCCATAAGTGAGGACTTTGTTAACAGACATGCTCGCCCTGAACTGTTAACCTTCTTTGTGTACATTTATTCATCAAAATCGCATGTCAGCTTTTCAATGGTATTATTGCGGCAATTTCTTGAAATGTGGTGTACATCCTATTGTGTCTCTGACGAGCCTTAGCCCCAGTTATTGGTAGTGTTTTTTATTCTTAAAGAAAACTTTTAACCAGTTTTAATTTTGAAACAAAAAGCGTAAATATTTTCTATCTTTATATCTATTATTAGTCTTTCTCTGACTCTTTTGTTTTTTTTTCTGTCCTCTCTTTCTTTATTCTATGTCTCTCTGTCTCTATTTTTGTCTCTACATCTGTCTCTGCTTGTCTATCTCTCTTTCTATATCTCTCTCCAGCTCTCTCCTCCCTGTTCTTTGTCTCTTTCTGTTTGTCTCTCTGTTTGTCTCACTCTCGTCTCCTATCCTCTCTCTGTCTTCTCTCTCATTATCTGTCTCTTTCTTTGACTTGTATCCTCTGTTCTTTTTCTCTCCTGCCCTATCATGTTTTTGATAGGTATGACTTATGTCAATGAATGTTCCAGTCCACTTTAAACCATTCAGCGGTATAATCCACGATAGACACCTTTTTTGTTTCCC
The DNA here is from genome assembly GCA_019512145.1 of Engystomops pustulosus. Taxonomy (NCBI): domain Eukaryota; kingdom Metazoa; phylum Chordata; class Amphibia; order Anura; family Leptodactylidae; genus Engystomops; species Engystomops pustulosus. The sequence goes on along the minus strand of WNYA01000313.1, from coordinate 156,450 downwards.
CCAAGACAGTGTACTTTATTTGGATTTCAGGCCAGTCAAAGCAAGACCAATAACAGTGATGAAGAGCAATGGTAATAGCTTCTGGATTGCAATCCCGATGTCCATAACTCCCTTCATCTATATCGTGGCGGCGCACTATGGCACGGTTGCCCGAGGTGGCACTCAGAACCCTTTCTGGGCACCCGGGCCATCGCCCCAGCCACCAGACAGAACTCAAGAATCGCCTGCAGCTCCAACAACTTAAAAGTTTCTTCTGCCTTTCAGTCATATTTTGATACTTACTTCGCTACTTTGGGGACTGGAGTAGAGGGGAATGAGTAACCGGGCTAAAATATCTATAGAGGACCTCCCTGCTGGCGCCACGATTCTCTGTGTACAGAGGGAAAACTGGAAAGAAGCTAAATGATGAAAATTCCATCTTTCTACTGTGTTTCTGGCTGTGTTGCTGGTCCTGCAGAGGCCATACGATTAAAAGTTGTTGAACAGGGAAGCCATAAGTTATGCTTTAATCTTTGGTTGGCCCTCACGATAAATAAGGGTTGAAGTTTGGGTACTCGGCCGCTAAAAGGTTCCCATCACGATCTACACTCACCCCGGCCCACTTTTATTAGGTACACCATGCCTAGTATGGGTTGGGGGGGAGACAACAACAAAACCCCCTTTTGCCTTCAGAACTGCCTCAATTCTTTGTGCATAGATTCAACAAGGTGCTGGAAGCATCCTCAAGATTTTGGTCGCATTGACATGATGGCTCACACAGTTTTGGCCGCAGATTTTGTCGCTGCACATCCTGATGCATCTCCGTTCCACCACAATCCAACGATGCTCTATTTGGATTGAATCTTGTGACCTGTGGAGGCATTTGAGTACAGGAACTCATTGTCATGTTCAAGAAACCGTCCTGAGATGATTCCAGCTTTTATGACATGGCGCATTCTCCTGCTGAAGTAGCATCAGATGTTGGGTAATTGTGGTCATAAAGGGTGTGACATGGCCGTCAACATACTCAGGTAGGCTATGGGCATTGCAACGATGCTCAATTGTCCAAGGGCCCAAAGAGTGCCAAGAAATATTCCCACCCCTGCACCAACCACACCAGCTGAACCGTTGATACCAGGCAGATGGATCCATGCTTTTCATTTTGTTGAACGAGCCAAATTCTGAACCCTAACCATCCGAATGTTGCAGCAGAAATCGAGATGCATCAGACCAGGCAAATGTTTTCCACCTTCTACTGTCCAATTTCGATGAGCTTGTGCAAATTGGTAGCCTCAGTTTCCTGTTCTTAGCTGAAAGGAGTGGCACCCGTTGTCTTCTGCTGCTAGTATCCCATCTGCTTGCTCATAAGTTCGACGTACTGTACTTCAGAATGCTCTTTCTGTTCTGGCCTACCTTGTTTGTAACGGGTGCGATTTGAGTAACTGTTGCCTTTCTATCAGGCTCGAACCAGTCTGCCCACTTCTCCCTCTGACCTCTGGCATCAACAAGGCTTTTCTCCCACAACAGAACTGCCGCTCATGATTTTTTTTCTTTTTCGGAACCATTCTCTGTAACCCTAGAGATGGTTGTTGCATGAAATCCCAGTAGAAATCAGCAGTTTCTGAAATACTCAACCAGCCCTTCTGGCCACAACCTGCCACGTTCAAGCACTCAAATCCCCTTTCGTCCCCATACGATGCTCGGTTTTGAACTGCAGGAGATTGTCTATGACCATGTCTACATGCCTAAATGCACTGAAGTTTCCGCCATGTGATTGGCTGATTAGAAAATTAAGTGGTTAACGACATGGGACAGGTGTACCTAATAAAGGTGGCCGGTGAGTGGATATATTGTCTAATTCAGCGCCACTAACTAACTTCCAGTCCTGGATCTCTTTCACTCATCTATCATCTTCCAACTCTTCTATACAGATTATTTCCCCTTTGTTTAGCATGTGAAGATATCTTACTTGTTGACACAAATTTCCAATCTCAGTTCCTCCAGCTGCAGTTTGACAGTTAGTTGGCAAATGGAAACAAACACAAGAGATAGCAATAAGCTGGCCACCGATAGGGTCACTTCCTTGCAAAATTTAATGGCAGATCATCTGCCACCCCTCATCCCCTCCAAGAGATGGTTGTCCTTTTCCTTGTTTCCCATCACCTCAAACACTACTTGTACTGTGCATAATAACTTTTGGCCTTGTAAACCAATCAAGATGTTTTAACCCACCAGTTAGGTGTTTGTAATAATGCTAAACATCCTTCCATGTTAGATCAATCATGTAAAGTGCACATATAAAAATAATATAAAATATATGCCTACACTCCTCACTTGTATTCCGTTTCTAATCAGAGTCGATTCAAAACACAATACACTCATACGGTTTTACACTTAAACTTTACGGTTTTACGATGTTCTTCTTCTCATTGTTACGCTATCCTTCTGCTCTATTTTCTTCAACAACAATAAACCAAAACATGCAGTATATAATGCACGCAAACGTCCCTAGCAATCGCTGGCAGAGATGTAGTTCGAAGAGCCCCTTTTACCACCCAGTACCTATAAGTATTGCGCATCTTAGATCTGCCTTGATAGGCAAGGTAAAACTTATTAGTGTGATTCAGGGGAGGCCATTCCATGTCTGATACATGACAATGTTAACTGAGTGTGATTGGAGAAGGAGATCACCTGACCAGGGATTAACTAAACCCTTATCAGCAGAGGATTTTGGGTCTTCAGGCCCACTATTCTATTGAGCATAGGTTTCTTCCCATAAGCTCTCTTACCAGAAGACCTCAGAGCTCGTGCTCGTGACCACAGGCCTCCTAGGCCTCAGCAGCTCTACAGTGTTCCTTCCACCTCAGGACTACACTGAACCTTCCAGGATAACAGCTGAAGCTTCCTACTAGGACACAGCTCCATCCCAGCCTGCCCCTGCAGTCCAGGCTGGTGATCCAACTCCTGTGGTTCCATCTCAAAGAGCACTCCCAGTATCCTACCTCTGTAAAGAATCGTTGGGCTCGTTGCCGTTCTGTTTCTGTTGGTCGAATAAAGAACTGTAAGTTATTTTTGCATCAACGTTGCCATCCGTCTGGTCCTGCTAGCTGTAACCCAAAGGCGCCCCATCCATCTACCAGGGACACATACTACAGACTCTACGGGCTGCCCCAGGGTGAATCAGTACAACAGCCTCTCCCTCCATTCATTTTCTGCATCACCACTCTGGATACCTGCAGGCTGAAGGACAGTCTCCGGTCCTCATACCCCCCCGTGACACTAGCGTGCTAGGCTGCAAACCGCCAGCCACTCCGGTATTCTAGGCCCGGCTGCTCCATGTCCAAGAAAAGGCTAGGCCTGTGAGGGCTGTTTGCAACAACATTAACTCCTATCGGCCTTCCACTGACTTGACGTCACAGGCACTGTCTCGGAGTCCGAGACACCTGTAGATCCAAGGGGAAGCAAGATGCGGTTCTTTAAAACACCGTTATATGGAGGAGCTAGCTGGCCTGGCTGCTGGCTCCATATACTCGGCAGTACCAGGATTAATATTGCCAGGTGTATTTAGACCCAGTACAGTTCTGATAAAATCCCTAGTCACAGGTGGTGTTTTCCTCTGTAATCGGGCTCTTATAGATGCCTCAGTTACAAGGGAAACTGTAAACCAAAAGAAGTACCGTATATACTTGAGTATAAGCAATTTTTTTGCCTGTATAATAGACATTAAAACCAATTTTATCTAAGTTTGTATTAAAAATGCGGGGCTTACATGAGCTTATTGCACAATGATTATCTCAGATTGGCTGGGCATCATTCCTCCAGGATGTTATGATATCAGTGTCAATCGAAGGCACGTTAGACTGTTTGATGTCCTGGGCCTAATCCCTTTAATTGCTGACACAAGATTCCATGGCAATCTTTTTAACTGGATGGTAATACCCAATAATTACTATAGGACGGGCTTCGCTCTCCGGTCCAAGTGTGAATTCAGGTCGAGAAGCAAGTGCCCTAGGTGTCACCACTTGTCAGATCACACCTTAGGTTATCTTGACAAGTGGTGACACCGTAGGGCACTTGCTTCTCGCCTGACTTAACACTTGGACCGAGAGTCGGCAAGGCCCGTCTATATAATTATTGGGTTTTACACATCCAGGTAAAGTATTTCCGTCAATCGGCTCCGGTATGTCCTTTTCTATCCATCAGCTCCATGTCACTGGCGCATTCCATCGCGGATCATCATGAATCAGCCCCACGCTGCCATTCTAATGTGTGCCGCCAGCATCGTCACACATTCTGATGTCAGCGAGCGGACCAGTGGGGACACGGAGCCGATGTATAGAAGAGACTGCCGGGGAGGCGTTTGGACAGGGAGTTTAAAAAAACTTTCGTTTTTTTTCCTAGAGTAATTTTTAATGGGGGAGCACAACGCCTCCTCCTCCACACAACGTCTGGGCATTAAGGGGTTAATCAATCTTACTGTATTTATCTCTCATATCCATCTGTATATATCAACTACTTTATAGTTCTGCATCTAGAAATCTCTATCATCTTTCATATTTATCTTCTATAATAATAATTATAATTAATAATTCTTTATTTATATACTGCACACAGATTACGCAGTGCTGGACAGAGCTTGCCAGATCAGCCCCTGTCCCCATGGGGCTCATAATCTATTCAACCTAGCAGTAATTTTTTGTGTGGGAGGAACCCGGAGGAAACCCACGCAAAACACAGAGAGAACATACAAACTCTTTGCAGATGTTGACTAGCGCTGCAAGGCTGTAGTGCTAACCCCTGAGCCACCGTTCTGCCCATTAATCTTCCTATCATCTATCTTCTATAAAATTCTCCCATATAACAGTTAGTTTTGCTATATTAAAGGGAGCCTCTTACTGAGTGTGACTGGTCATAAAATAGTTTTATTTTAGGGCCCCACTTTTAGTTTTGCCCAGGGTCCCACTTTGTCTAGAACCGCCCCGGACAGTGGGTATGGACAAGCAGAAATATCCTCTGAACAAAATTATACTTTGTGATGAGTTATAGTACTATAGTATGTAAAGGTTGGGAAAAAGACTCAATCCATCAGTCCAAACTTTAAAAACCTTTATTGCTCTGTGCCGTACATGTACCCGAAGACTGCTGCTACTATACATGACGACGCTTCTGGGGTAAAGCCTCATCACCACAGGTGGGTTTGCTGCATGTTGCATATTGCTAGCACTGATCACAGTATTCAACTCCTTTAATGCACCCGGCAAAGCACCACCATTTAAAATATGGCAATCACGTGGGCATCATTATCTTTGTTAGATCGTTGCTCCCTGTTGACCGTCCTTTGACCACCTTGCTCTTTGTATGACTGCTTCGATTACCATATATACTCGAGTATAGCCGAACCCTAGTATAAGCCAGGACCCATATTTTACCACAAAAAATGGGAAAAACCTATTGACTCAGTATAAGCCGAGGTGTAGTATACAGCCAGCTAGCCCGCCTGTAGTATCACCACCAGCCCCTGTAGTATACAGCCTGTCCCAAGTAGTATACAATCACAACCTGCCCCCATGACAGTTACGCTGCCCGCCCCCAAAAAAGGTATACAGCCTCTCCCCCAAAAATAGCAGCCTGCCACCCCAAAAGTATACAGCCTGCCCCAAAAAGTATACAACCTGCCCCAGTATGCTACAATATAATAAAAAATAAACTTAATACTGCACACCTCTGACATACTCCCTTTGATGCTAGTGGGGGCTCCCGTCCCTCGGCGCACGTCTCCCGGTCCTCGGCGGCAGGCTCCGTTCCTGGCGGGCAGCTCCGATCCTCTGGCGCGGCTTCTCTCTTTCTATCTTCATTTGCCTGGGCGGGCGCACATTGCTGCGGCGTGTGTCCGCCGCTGATTATGTCATCAGCGGCGCACTGCTACATCATATTGTCGCCCGCCGAGAAGTAGCATAGGACGCGACTGCCAGCAGCGTGAAGATAGAAGAGAGAAGCCGCCGCAGAGATCGGAGCTTGCCGCCGAGGACTGCGGGCACTCCGCCGAGCACCGGGAGCCGGAGGGTGAGTATTAATTTTTTTTTTAGTTATTATCGACTCGTGTTAAGCGCGAGATTAGAGTTTTTCACACCTTTTTTGTTCTGAAAACTTGGCTTATACACGAGTATATACGGTAGTGCGGATTTAAAATTCTATTGTGTCTCAAGCATGCACTCACATACCCGTAAAAGAAGGTGGAATTTCGTACGGACCTCAGCGTGGAGCAACACATGCAGATATCATGCCAGCACGATCTAGTGAATCGCACCGGACTTCATCGCGGACAACACACCTTGGGGACGCGACAGACCGGTAGTAATGTGTCCCATTGTCTTACCCCTAGGGGACCATCGGCCTCTTTGGCCTTAAGGACGCGGCCCCAATTCTTCAAATCTGGCCTGTTTCACTATAAGTGGTTCTAGCTTTGGAACGCTATGAGATATCCGGGGGATTTTGAATTGTTTCTCGTGAACACAATTCTATTCCTATGCAATTAAACGTGTCCTTATTGGGTCTGCCCCTATTAGTTCGGCTCCCACACCATTAAAAAATGTTTACCATATCACACATAAACCCTCTGGGTCGGCTGTTTTCTAGAGCCTGAGAAATGATTTTGGATAAAAAATCAAATTTTTGGTATATCATTAAACATTAAATACAGCAAATCCCCATCATCCAGATGGAAAGACCAGATCCTTCAATGTTGGCTACCTGTTGTACTCAATCCCCCCTTGAGTCAAAGTGCAGACAGTTTGGATGACCCACAGGTAATATCTGATAAGACATCGGAAACATTCAATATTATTAGTAGTTGAGCCATGTAACCATACCTAATGCCTGCGATCGGGAGGCGAGCTGGCTGCCCCACCGTATCGCCACCTCACTGTGGCTTCGTCATTGGTAAATTGGTATACCTTTGGCGGGGTTTAAATCCCATTAAACTGGACCCGGATGACCCTTTGGGTTGGACCGCGAAAATATCGCGAGATCCCGGGCGCCGCGTCATACCCGCGCAAAAAAAAAAAAAAAAAAAAATGCGCAGTGCGCGCAACTCCCCCTCCTCCTCCATGCGTCAGCACCGCGCATGCGCGAGAAGCGCCGACGCCCGCGGATCCCCATAGTACCAAGTGGGTAAGTTTAAGTTTATAACCAAGTAATCGTTAGAGAGTTTCAATGGCTGTGGGAAATCTTGCTTATTATCCTTATATTTAAACATCCCATTTTAAGGAGTCGGTTTGGGCATTTTCGGCCCAAGTGATATTTCGAGGTGTTCGCTGAATAGGATTTTTTCTTCGCTTCCAGTGTTCACCACTTCAGTGTTGTCTCCTGTGTTGCTATGCCTTCACGACCTGTGGTCCATCTTGTACATTTTTTTTTCTACAGAGAGAGGGTAAATTGGGGGTACACATTTAGAATGTTATGCATAGAAATCCTGGTCTGAATGTGTAAGTTTACCGAGGTCAAGTGTTTAGTGGTAGCGTGATACATAATGTGTGAATTCCCCCGGTATAGGGGGACTGGTGAATGCGTTGTGAATAGTGTGACAAACCGTGCATGGGGTGGCTAATCAAAATTATGGTGTCAAAGAAAGGGAGGAATGTAATGTACACAGTGCTCCTAGTAATGTGTATATTTCTGCTGTTGTGTGTTGGTGAACTGTGTAGGGAATAGAAGCCTGTGCATTGGTTCTTAACGGTGCTGCTAGGGTGTAGTGTGGTGTGCCCTGTGGCGTATATGAGAGGTGTGTGGGACCTGGGGGAGGCTGTGAAGAGGATGTGATTTGTGTGATGGCGTTCTGTGAGACAAGATTGTGTGGTGTGCTGGTGTAGAGCGGTGTGTGTCGCTGTGTGAGGTGAAAAAACTGATTGTCTAGTGGTTATTGATGGTGCGTGTGCTGTGTGGGACGGTGATGTGATGCAAAGTTTGAGTGAGGATAATAAATACTCGATAGGTGAATCTGCTGTGGTTAGATAGGATGTTTGTGAGTGGAATATCGGTTCTAGTGCATAATTACCTTTTTGTTGTTGTGTCCATGTTCATTTCTCTTGTAGAATCCATTCTAGAAGTTCTTCATTTAGGCCTTGCTGTTTCATTGACTGTAGTTCATAGTCCGCGTGATTCCTTTGTATAATTTATTGGTTATTTCTCCTCCCCGGATATTTGTTTGAATCCTGTCAAGTCCCAAAAATTTTAAAGTCGCCATACTTACAGTTGTGGGGGTGTTGTAATAAGTGTGTTGCCACCGATTTAGAATTTTTCTCCTTTCACACATCTCGTCTTGGCCGTATTAGGGTTGATAGGTGATGCTGAATTCTTTTTCTTAATCTTGGCTGTTTTGTCCCCCATTACCTTAGGGCATGAACCTTCTCGTGACACATTGCCTTCAATTTAGTTTAAAATTGGAATGAAATATTTTTTCCGTTAGTTATGAAAAAAACAAATTTGGCAAAAATTTGGAAAAATTCTTTATTTTCACCGTTCTAAATTCCTCTACTTTGAATATGCAGATAGTCATAGCCTCCCAAAGAAATTCATAACTTACATTTCCCAAATGTTCTGCTTTATTTGGCATGTTTTTCAAGATTCCAAATATTTTACTAGAAATGTTATGAGGCTCAGAATTTAGGTATCATTTTTTCACCTTTTTTTTGTAAAATCACCAAAACCTGTATTTGATGGCCCGGGCTTCAACTTCTAATTGACACGAGAGGCCTAAATAATTGAGACTCGTAATTACCCCATTGTGGAACTACCACCTCAACGTATGAAAAAAACACTTTTTAATAATTTGTTAACGCTTTTAAAAAAACCTGTTTTATAGGGGTTAAAAAAAAAAATGGAGGTACAGTCTTCAAATTGTAATATTTTTTCACAATACACCCATTTGGTGAAAACAAATTAACCTTTACAATGTTAAATGAATAAGTCTCCAAGTTTGTTGCCCCAATCTCTCCCAGTACACGGATACTCTACACATGTGCTGGTAACCTGCTGTATGGGCACACGGCCGGGCATAGCAGGGAATGAAGCGCATCCAGATCAGATTGCTATGTCACATTGTACGGCTATGCATTTTTTGTTTTGTTAATGTGACCAAAGGGCTTATTTCTTTTGCCACATGATAGCACGTTCTGGTACCTAATTTGGGGGAATCTATAGGCTAATTGGTGAGATTTTATTTACGCTTTGTTGGTGGAGTAAATGAACATCACTCACTTTTTCAAGGATATTTTTTATTGGTGTTTTTTTTTTTGCTGTTTCCATACCAATAAAAATCTATATTATTTTTTAGTCTATGGGTCGCCACACTTACAAAAGACCTTCATTTATAAAGATTTTTTATTTTTTCCCATTTACTGACTAAAAGTATTTGGCAAAATGTGTATTTTAGCATCCCGTCTTTCATATGCATAACTTTTTTATTTTTCGGCCTCACAAATCCTGTTTAAGGGCTTATTTTTTGCGACGAAGGATTGTTCTTTTTAGTGGTCCTTTATGTTTAGAGTGCATAACATTTTTAATCCCTTTTTGAGCATTTTTTATAGGGTATTAATTGAAAATGATCTTTTTTTCTGGAATTTTTTTTTTGTTTAGTTTTTTACGGGTTCAACTTTGCGGATCAATAACGATTCTGTTTTATTATGCCATTGTTACGGACGCATACAAATATGTTGGGGTTTTGTGTATTTTATTCAATTGTACTGAATAGAAACCAATTTGGAGAAAATCTGTTCATTTTAAGCATCACCAATCTTTGTCATATGCATACTTTTTTATTTTTTTTTTATTTTTCGGCTGACCAATCTGGTTAGGGGCTTATTTTTTGCGAGAAGAAGTTGTTCTTTTTAGTTTGGGCTTATTTTGGAGTGGCTAAACATTTTTTAAATCCTTTTTGAGCATTTTTGTATAGGGTATTATTAAAAATGATCTTTTTTTTCGGAATGTTTTTTTTTGCATTTTTTTTCTACGATACGGCGTGTCCGTGCGGTTCCAGTAAAGAGTCTGTTTTATTATACATATTGTTCTCGGACCGCAATACGCAATATTGGTGGTTTTTTTGTGTTTTTTTTGTGTTTTTTATACTTTATTAAGTGTTTTTATGGAAAGTGACTTTTAGGGGCTTAATATATTTTAATGCATTTATTTTTTTTTATTCTAATGTGTTAACTTTAGTGTTTTTGACTTTTTTTACTTATACATACTTGAACTTGAACCGTGATGCTCTGATCACTGGTTTAAGTTCATACACTTCACTGCTCTACAATACTATTCTTATTAGAGCAGTGAAACTGTCTGAGCCAGCTTGCTCATCTCAGACAGTTGGCAGTCAGACCCGGAGGGGTCTGGCTGCATGGGACCGGGCAAGCTCCGGGGCACATGTCCAGTCCTCAGACCTGCCCAGAAGTGGGGGATCGATCCCCGGTAAGCGACATGGGGGATCCGATCCACCGCGCAAACACCTACACGCGCGGTCATGCTTGCCGCGGCGTGTATGGGTTTAACACCCTCCCGGCTCCGCATCGCGGTGTTAGCGCAGGCTGTCCAGCTGTACTACGACAGCTGACGCGCTGCTTCTGGTACCGGCTCCGTTCGTAGCCGTGCCAGAAGCAGACGTTATAGAACGTACCCTGCGCTAAGCATCTAGCCCCGGGTTACGTACTATAACGTCCTGGTTCGCCTAGGGTTAATTTTGAAAATGTATTAAAACACAATGAAACCTGTAATTTTGGTTTTACTGTGATAATAACGAACCAAAAAATAAAGCAAGGAGCGCACAGTGAAAGTCGAAAAAACTGAGCCCACAAGAAAGTGACAGAATATGTTTTTTTCGTGATTTCACCACATTTTTTACAGCTTCCAAGGCTTGGGCTAATAAATAATGTCACTGTTACAAAGGAAATAAGCCCTAGAAAATTAAAAGTTATATATACTCGTTGTGACCTCCGGCTAGTTTAATACTCTTTTGTTGTTTTAGTTTTGTCAGTCTGTGTGTATAGCCGAGACCCCCTATTTTCAACACAAAAAACTGGGAAACCTATTGACTCGAGTATAAGACGAGGGTGGGAAATGCATTGGTCACAGCCTTCCAGTATATAGTCTGCCAGTCCTGTAGTAGGAAAAAAATACACATTACTCACCTTTCCGACATCCCCTAGGTCCTCTTCTTCTCAGACGAAGAGACCTCGGGTGACTAGAAGGGTGAGTTACGGGTCTTTGAGCACAATTTGTGCTGAACTAGCAGTATCTAGGACATATAATATGGTTGTATAGTTATACACTATTAATTTTGAAACATGGAGAAGAACAAAAAAAAAATACTTTGACTGAAGGGTTAAGAAACCATGTTTTTCCCCATAGCTGTGATATTTTTGCTCTCCAGACGGGATTCAGGTCTCTCTTGAACATTTACAAAGAATCCGCCATAACAACCTCCTGTGACAGAGAGTTCCATGTTCTCACTGCTCTTACAGTAAAAGAATCCCTGTCTATGACTGGTAGACACACCTCTCATTAGAATGGCCCCTTGTCCCTGTCACAGGCCTAGTATAAAAGATCTTTGGAGAGTCCGTGTACTGCCCGTTCAGGTATTTGTATATTGTATGAGGTCTCCCCTCAGATGTCTTTTTTCCCTAAACTGAAATCCCAAATTTTGTAATCTGTGATAAAAAGGATGAAACACGTTAGTGTTTATGAAGTACCACAACTCCAGCTCTAGGAAAAGTTATGAGCCAGAAGACTTGCAATATCTGGTATTTATTAAACAAGTAAAATCTTCAGCTAACAAGAGATAAAGAGATAAAAACTAGGAGAATTAAATTATCCAAAGTTACCTGGCGGCAGTGGTGTGTCCTCGAATGGGTGAAGCACTGCCTAATAGTATTCAGAACGGATAAAAGTGTACAGAATTTGAAATACAAACTTATTGCAGTCCTTGGGTCCCCCTAATGGACCAAACCTTACAATAGCTAGGATTATTACATTGGAAGCCTGTTGTGCTTGTACATTTGGGGGTGATATACTTATGTTTTTAAAGACACACAACAACTACGAGAGTCACCCTCACCTGAAAATATTGGCTTAATCAAAACATCTTTTGCAGTTTGCAAAGGATACCTGGGTTTCAGGCATATAACCGGAAAAGAAGTAAACTCTGGCTCTCACAATGGGTAAAAATACACATCTTCCAGCTTATTCTTTAGTTAAATGCATACATTGTATCAGAAATATGAAAAAAAAGGAAACAGGTATGCAAGCACTGCTAGCCGTGTTTCAATAGAAATATCTTCATCATGGCTTGGGTGTGTATCACAACTAGCTGATCTGAAATGACCCCACCTCTGATATGTGGCACCATTCTACCTTCAAGGAATTCATAGTACATCCTACATATTGGACTCTACATGTTTTACATAAATTAAATAACTACATAAAGTATTGCAGTTTATATATATTTGGATTTTAAAGCATTCATCTGTTGCAAATGAGAAAAAGATTTTGTGGGAGAAACGTATTCAACAGATGAATGCTTTAAAATCAAACAACATATAAACTGAGATATTTTACGTATAATTTTCTTTCTATATTAGAACTTATTAGAACTTTATTTATTATGAGTATTCGTGTTAGGGTTGGGTAACACAGACAGGGGATATGTGCCCTGATCTTGCCCCAACCTCTGTCCCTTCCTATAGCCCCCCCCACGCTAAAACTGTGGGGCGACTACTTGAAGGAGACATAATACACTGGATAATTGTGGGAAGAAAACACAAACAGACTGACACAAAAGGAGTATTAAACTACGCGAGTCCACACGAGAGTCAGTCAAGAGAAAAATCAGTAAGCAAGAGTCAACGTCAAAACGAGCAGAGATCACAACAATTCTGACACAGAGCAAGTGAAACCTATGATGCAGAGCAAGCGATGAAAGGATTCAAACACTGGCACAGATGACTAGTGAAGTGCAATTTATGCAGCCAAACTCCACCTCCAGAAACTGATTGGAGCTAGCAACTTCTGAGAATTAACCCTTGCAGAACAACAAAGCCCAACACGCATGCCCAGCAGTCCAGAACACAAGCCCTAAACAGCGCAAGGTTTAGCAGAGCAGCTGCCCGGAGCACTGCCAGAGAATCGTGGTAGTGGACGGAGGTGGAGTTTGCGCGTAGACGCGCGGATGTCGGAGACGCTGCTATCAGCAACCACCGAAGTTCCAGAAGTCCCCCGCATTCTCCCTGCGAACCTGACTTCGTTTATAAGAATAATTGAAAGCTTTTACCCAGTGTTTTAAAGAAATTGGGGATTTCACGTCCATGTTTTATATCTTTGGAAAAGTTTATCCATGGAAGGTATCCAATCAAACACACATAAATAGAGGAATTCAAACCACAGGGCTTATTTACTAAGGGTCCGGCAATTGCACTTTCATCAGATTTTAAGAAATTTTCTGTATTCACTGCGCTGTGATAGGTATTTAACTGAGGATTGTGTCACACTGCAACCTTTATTTATGGCGCTTTTCATGTACCAGTAATCGAGGGGCAGGCCGTCTGACGATCTGACTGATTCAGTCTGAGGCAGGCTTTAAGATTCAAATTGTGTCACAATAAATGCACGGGAAGAAGAGGTGACTCCGGCGGACCTGAGCCGTGAAGCGACGATGCAGGAATCAGGCGTGAATCTTTGTGGATCGTGGCAAAGTTCATCCTGGTCGGACAATGACAGTGGGGTCGCGCTGGATCGGATAAATAATTGTGCCCACAATCAATGGTCATCAGTGTCCTTTGGATTAACAGAGGTCATTTTTTTGGATACCACTACTATACTGATTAATGTGAGTGGCAGCTGAGAATTAGAACCAAGTATTATCTATCTCTCTGTTTCAATATAAAATGATGGACTATCTGTTTAATATTTGATTGAATGCATAAGGTAGAGTTTAATTCATATCTATAGACACCTATTATATCTTGTTGGATTATATGTATATTATAGGCTTATGATATACAATTAAGTTCATGGGGCCCAGCATTAATGTTGTAATTGTTTTATATATTGTAAGATATCTGAATATTGTAATAACATGTTTTAATTTAATATGGAGAAATACCAATTGGTGCATGTACGTCTACTTATCTAATTAGATTTACTTTACTTTGGCCACTTACTCTTTCCTAGATTAGTGCCGAGTGCGCTGTACCAGCGTGTAGTAAGCAACAGCGCAGCAGGGTAACCGCATGAAGAACTGCAAGATGTTTCAGAGCCATCCAGATCTTCTTCAGTGGTGTCTACCCTCGTGCAGAGGGTGCATCATCTTGTGATGTAAGTGTGCATGGTTTCATGATACCTAGGTTATGCCCATTACTGCTCCCTGTTGCTGCCTTCTCTATGTTGATCTGCCTTGGTTGACATCGCATGCACTATTGGTATTTTCATTAAACGGTTTTTAAACTTAATTTATTTAACACCTCTGGTTAATTCCCATAAGTGAGGACTTTGTTAACAGACATGCTCGCCCTGAACTGTTAACCTTCTTTGTGTACATTTATTCATCAAAATCGCATGTCAGCTTTTCAATGGTATTATTGCGGCAATTTCTTGAAATGTGGTGTACATCCTATTGTGTCTCTGACGAGCCTTAGCCCCAGTTATTGGTAGTGTTTTTTATTCTTAAAGAAAACTTTTAACCAGTTTTAATTTTGAAACAAAAAGCGTAAATATTTTCTATCTTTATATCTATTATTAGTCTTTCTCTGACTCTTTTGTTTTTTTTTCTGTCCTCTCTTTCTTTATTCTATGTCTCTCTGTCTCTATTTTTGTCTCTACATCTGTCTCTGCTTGTCTATCTCTCTTTCTATATCTCTCTCCAGCTCTCTCCTCCCTGTTCTTTGTCTCTTTCTGTTTGTCTCTCTGTTTGTCTCACTCTCGTCTCCTATCCTCTCTCTGTCTTCTCTCTCATTATCTGTCTCTTTCTTTGACTTGTATCCTCTGTTCTTTTTCTCTCCTGCCCTATCATGTTTTTGATAGGTATGACTTATGTCAATGAATGTTCCAGTCCACTTTAAACCATTCAGCGGTATAATCCACGATAGACACCTTTTTTGTTTCCCCCAAGACAGTGTACTTTATTTGGATTTCAGGCCAGTCAAAGCAAGACCAATAACAGTGATGAAGAGCAATGGTAATAGCTTCTGGATTGCAATCCCGATGTCCATAACTCCCTTCATCTATATCGTGGCGGCGCACTATGGCACGGT
The DNA here is from genome assembly GCA_019512145.1 of Engystomops pustulosus. Lineage (NCBI taxonomy): Eukaryota > Metazoa > Chordata > Amphibia > Anura > Leptodactylidae > Engystomops > Engystomops pustulosus. The sequence continues at coordinate 141,178 of WNYA01000313.1, read as the reverse complement.
TGCCCGAGGTGGCACTCAGAACCCTTTCTGGGCACCCGGGCCATCGCCCCAGCCACCAGACAGAACTCAAGAATCGCCTGCAGCTCCAACAACTTAAAAGTTTCTTCTGCCTTTCAGTCATATTTTGATACTTACTTCGCTACTTTGGGGACTGGAGTAGAGGGGAATGAGTAACCGGGCTAAAATATCTATAGAGGACCTCCCTGCTGGCGCCACGATTCTCTGTGTACAGAGGGAAAACTGGAAAGAAGCTAAATGATGAAAATTCCATCTTTCTACTGTGTTTCTGGCTGTGTTGCTGGTCCTGCAGAGGCCATACGATTAAAAGTTGTTGAACAGGGAAGCCATAAGTTATGCTTTAATCTTTGGTTGGCCCTCACGATAAATAAGGGTTGAAGTTTGGGTACTCGGCCGCTAAAAGGTTCCCATCACGATCTACACTCACCCCGGCCCACTTTTATTAGGTACACCATGCCTAGTATGGGTTGGGGGGGAGACAACAACAAAACCCCCTTTTGCCTTCAGAACTGCCTCAATTCTTTGTGCATAGATTCAACAAGGTGCTGGAAGCATCCTCAAGATTTTGGTCGCATTGACATGATGGCTCACACAGTTTTGGCCGCAGATTTTGTCGCTGCACATCCTGATGCATCTCCGTTCCACCACAATCCAACGATGCTCTATTTGGATTGAATCTTGTGACCTGTGGAGGCATTTGAGTACAGGAACTCATTGTCATGTTCAAGAAACCGTCCTGAGATGATTCCAGCTTTTATGACATGGCGCATTCTCCTGCTGAAGTAGCATCAGATGTTGGGTAATTGTGGTCATAAAGGGTGTGACATGGCCGTCAACATACTCAGGTAGGCTATGGGCATTGCAACGATGCTCAATTGTCCAAGGGCCCAAAGAGTGCCAAGAAATATTCCCACCCCTGCACCAACCACACCAGCTGAACCGTTGATACCAGGCAGATGGATCCATGCTTTTCATTTTGTTGAACGAGCCAAATTCTGAACCCTAACCATCCGAATGTTGCAGCAGAAATCGAGATGCATCAGACCAGGCAAATGTTTTCCACCTTCTACTGTCCAATTTCGATGAGCTTGTGCAAATTGGTAGCCTCAGTTTCCTGTTCTTAGCTGAAAGGAGTGGCACCCGTTGTCTTCTGCTGCTAGTATCCCATCTGCTTGCTCATAAGTTCGACGTACTGTACTTCAGAATGCTCTTTCTGTTCTGGCCTACCTTGTTTGTAACGGGTGCGATTTGAGTAACTGTTGCCTTTCTATCAGGCTCGAACCAGTCTGCCCACTTCTCCCTCTGACCTCTGGCATCAACAAGGCTTTTCTCCCACAACAGAACTGCCGCTCATGATTTTTTTTCTTTTTCGGAACCATTCTCTGTAACCCTAGAGATGGTTGTTGCATGAAATCCCAGTAGAAATCAGCAGTTTCTGAAATACTCAACCAGCCCTTCTGGCCACAACCTGCCACGTTCAAGCACTCAAATCCCCTTTCGTCCCCATACGATGCTCGGTTTTGAACTGCAGGAGATTGTCTATGACCATGTCTACATGCCTAAATGCACTGAAGTTTCCGCCATGTGATTGGCTGATTAGAAAATTAAGTGGTTAACGACATGGGACAGGTGTACCTAATAAAGGTGGCCGGTGAGTGGATATATTGTCTAATTCAGCGCCACTAACTAACTTCCAGTCCTGGATCTCTTTCACTCATCTATCATCTTCCAACTCTTCTATACAGATTATTTCCCCTTTGTTTAGCATGTGAAGATATCTTACTTGTTGACACAAATTTCCAATCTCAGTTCCTCCAGCTGCAGTTTGACAGTTAGTTGGCAAATGGAAACAAACACAAGAGATAGCAATAAGCTGGCCACCGATAGGGTCACTTCCTTGCAAAATTTAATGGCAGATCATCTGCCACCCCTCATCCCCTCCAAGAGATGGTTGTCCTTTTCCTTGTTTCCCATCACCTCAAACACTACTTGTACTGTGCATAATAACTTTTGGCCTTGTAAACCAATCAAGATGTTTTAACCCACCAGTTAGGTGTTTGTAATAATGCTAAACATCCTTCCATGTTAGATCAATCATGTAAAGTGCACATATAAAAATAATATAAAATATATGCCTACACTCCTCACTTGTATTCCGTTTCTAATCAGAGTCGATTCAAAACACAATACACTCATACGGTTTTACACTTAAACTTTACGGTTTTACGATGTTCTTCTTCTCATTGTTACGCTATCCTTCTGCTCTATTTTCTTCAACAACAATAAACCAAAACATGCAGTATATAATGCACGCAAACGTCCCTAGCAATCGCTGGCAGAGATGTAGTTCGAAGAGCCCCTTTTACCACCCAGTACCTATAAGTATTGCGCATCTTAGATCTGCCTTGATAGGCAAGGTAAAACTTATTAGTGTGATTCAGGGGAGGCCATTCCATGTCTGATACATGACAATGTTAACTGAGTGTGATTGGAGAAGGAGATCACCTGACCAGGGATTAACTAAACCCTTATCAGCAGAGGATTTTGGGTCTTCAGGCCCACTATTCTATTGAGCATAGGTTTCTTCCCATAAGCTCTCTTACCAGAAGACCTCAGAGCTCGTGCTCGTGACCACAGGCCTCCTAGGCCTCAGCAGCTCTACAGTGTTCCTTCCACCTCAGGACTACACTGAACCTTCCAGGATAACAGCTGAAGCTTCCTACTAGGACACAGCTCCATCCCAGCCTGCCCCTGCAGTCCAGGCTGGTGATCCAACTCCTGTGGTTCCATCTCAAAGAGCACTCCCAGTATCCTACCTCTGTAAAGAATCGTTGGGCTCGTTGCCGTTCTGTTTCTGTTGGTCGAATAAAGAACTGTAAGTTATTTTTGCATCAACGTTGCCATCCGTCTGGTCCTGCTAGCTGTAACCCAAAGGCGCCCCATCCATCTACCAGGGACACATACTACAGACTCTACGGGCTGCCCCAGGGTGAATCAGTACAACAGCCTCTCCCTCCATTCATTTTCTGCATCACCACTCTGGATACCTGCAGGCTGAAGGACAGTCTCCGGTCCTCATACCCCCCCGTGACACTAGCGTGCTAGGCTGCAAACCGCCAGCCACTCCGGTATTCTAGGCCCGGCTGCTCCATGTCCAAGAAAAGGCTAGGCCTGTGAGGGCTGTTTGCAACAACATTAACTCCTATCGGCCTTCCACTGACTTGACGTCACAGGCACTGTCTCGGAGTCCGAGACACCTGTAGATCCAAGGGGAAGCAAGATGCGGTTCTTTAAAACACCGTTATATGGAGGAGCTAGCTGGCCTGGCTGCTGGCTCCATATACTCGGCAGTACCAGGATTAATATTGCCAGGTGTATTTAGACCCAGTACAGTTCTGATAAAATCCCTAGTCACAGGTGGTGTTTTCCTCTGTAATCGGGCTCTTATAGATGCCTCAGTTACAAGGGAAACTGTAAACCAAAAGAAGTACCGTATATACTTGAGTATAAGCAATTTTTTTGCCTGTATAATAGACATTAAAACCAATTTTATCTAAGTTTGTATTAAAAATGCGGGGCTTACATGAGCTTATTGCACAATGATTATCTCAGATTGGCTGGGCATCATTCCTCCAGGATGTTATGATATCAGTGTCAATCGAAGGCACGTTAGACTGTTTGATGTCCTGGGCCTAATCCCTTTAATTGCTGACACAAGATTCCATGGCAATCTTTTTAACTGGATGGTAATACCCAATAATTACTATAGGACGGGCTTCGCTCTCCGGTCCAAGTGTGAATTCAGGTCGAGAAGCAAGTGCCCTAGGTGTCACCACTTGTCAGATCACACCTTAGGTTATCTTGACAAGTGGTGACACCGTAGGGCACTTGCTTCTCGCCTGACTTAACACTTGGACCGAGAGTCGGCAAGGCCCGTCTATATAATTATTGGGTTTTACACATCCAGGTAAAGTATTTCCGTCAATCGGCTCCGGTATGTCCTTTTCTATCCATCAGCTCCATGTCACTGGCGCATTCCATCGCGGATCATCATGAATCAGCCCCACGCTGCCATTCTAATGTGTGCCGCCAGCATCGTCACACATTCTGATGTCAGCGAGCGGACCAGTGGGGACACGGAGCCGATGTATAGAAGAGACTGCCGGGGAGGCGTTTGGACAGGGAGTTTAAAAAAACTTTCGTTTTTTTTCCTAGAGTAATTTTTAATGGGGGAGGTTAGTTTTGCTATATTAAAGGGAGCCTCTTACTGAGTGTGACTGGTCATAAAATAGTTTTATTTTAGGGCCCCACTTTTAGTTTTGCCCAGGGTCCCACTTTGTCTAGAACCGGCCCTGGACAGTGGGTACGGACAAGCAGAAATAGCGCTCTGACAAAATTATGTGCCGAGGGTGTAGTATACAGCCAGCTAGCCCTCTGTAGTATACAACCAGCCAGCCCCTGTAGTATACAGCCTGTCCCAAGTAGTATACAATCAGCCTGCCCCCATGAAGTATACAGCCTGCCCCCAAAAAGTATACAGCCTGCCCCCAAAAAGTATACAGCCTGCCCCCAAAAAGTATACAGCCTGCCCCAAAAAGTATACAGCCTGCCCTCAGAGTTGCCTAGCGATAATAAAAAAAATAAACTTAATACTGCACCCTCTGACGAGACTCACCTTGATGCTTAGTGGGGGCTCCCGGTCCTCGGCGCAGGCTCCCGGTCCTCGGCGCAGGCTCCCGGTCCTTGGCGCAGCTCCCGATCCTCTGCGCGGCTTCTCTCTTCTATCTTCACGTGTGCCGGGCGGGCGCACAGTGCGATGCGGCGGTGTCGCCGCTGATGATGTCATCAGCGGCGACACTGTACATCATATGTGGCCCGCCGGAAGTAGCATGGACGCGATGCCAGCGCGTGAAGATAGAAGAGAGAAGCCGCCGCAGAGGATCGGGAGCTGCGCCGAGGACCGGGGAGCCGCCGCCGAGACCGGGAGCCGGAGGGTGAGTATTAATTTTTTTTTTGATTATTGATTCGTGATAAGCGAGAGAGGATGAGGTTTTTCAGCACATTTTGTGCTGTAGAAAACTTGGCTTATACACGAGATATACGGTAAGTCGGGATTTAAAATTCTAATTGTGTCTCAAGACATGCACTCACATACACCGGGAGAAGAAGGTGAATTTCTGACGGACCTCAGCGGGGAAGCAACACATGCAGGATATCAGGCACACGATCTCAGTGAATCGCACCGGACTTCATCGTCGGACAACACACCTTGGGGATCGCGACAGGACCGGGTAAGTAAATGTGTCCCATTGTCTTAATTTTTGAAAATGTATTAAAACACAATGAAACCTGTATAAATTGGTTTTACTGTGATAATAAGAACCAAAAAATAAAGCAAGGAGCGCCCAGTGAAAGTCGAAAAAACTGAGCCCACAAGAAAGTGACAGAAATATGTTTTTTCGTGATTTCACCACATTTTTTACAGCTTCCAAGGCCTTGGGCTAATAAATAATGTCACGCTTACAAAGGAAATAAGCCCTAGAAAATTAAAAGTTATATATACTCGTTGTGACTCCGGCTAGTTTAATACTCTTTGTGTTTTATGTTTGTCGTCGTGTGTATAAGCCGAGACCCCTATTTCAACACAAAAACTGGGAAAACCTATTGACTCGGTATAGACGATGGTGGAAATGCATGGTCACAGCCTCAGTATATAGTCTGCCAGTCCTGTAGTAGGAAAAAAATAACACTGTACTCACCTTTCCGACATCCCCGTAGGTCCTCTTCTGTCTCAGACAGAAGAGGACCTACGGGTGACGTCAGAAAGGTGAGTTAGGGTTTTTGAGCACAAATTTTGTTGCTAAAAAACTAGGCTTATTACTGGAGTATATATATTTTGAAACATGGAGAACAAAAAAAAAATACTTGACTTGAAGGGTTAAGAACACCATGTTTTTCCCCATAAGCTGTGATATTTTTGCTCTCCAGAACGGGATTCAGGTCTCTCTTGAACATGTACAAAGAATCCGCCATAACAACCTCTGTGACAGAGAGTTCCATGTTCTCACTGCTCTTACAGTAAAAGAATCTGTTCTATGACAATGGTAGAAACCACCTCTCATTAGAATGGCCCCTTGTCCCTGGTCACAGGCCTAGGTATAAAAAGATCTTTGGAGAGATCCGTGTACTGCCCGTTCATGGTATTTGTTATTGTATGAGGTCTCCCCTCAGATGTCTTTTTTCCCTAAACTGAAAATCCCAAATTTTGTAATCTGTGATAAAAAGGATGAAACACGTTAGTGTTTATGAAGTACCAACACTCCAGCTCTAGGAAAGAGTTATGAGCCAGAAGACTTGCAATATCTGGTATTTATTAAACAAGTAAAATCTTCAGCTAACAAGAGATAAAGAGATAAAAACTAGGAGAATTATTAAATCCAAAGTTACCTGGCGGCAGGTGGGTGTCCTCGAATGGGTGAAGCAGCTGCCTAATAGTATTCAGAACGGAATTAAAAGGTGTACAGAATTTGAAATACAAACTTATTGCAGTCCTTGGGTCCCCCTAATGGACCAAACCTTAAATAGCTAGGATTATTACATTGGAAGCCTGTTGTGCTTGTACATTTGGGGGTGATATACTTATGTTTTTAAAGACACACAACAACTACAGAGAGTCAGCCTCACCTGAAAATATTGGCTTAATCCAAAACATCTTTTGCAGTTTGCAAAGGATAACCTGGGTTTCAGGCATATAACAGGAAAAGAAGTAAACTCTGGCTCTCACAATGGGTAAATAAAAATACAAATCTTCCAGTTTATTCTTTAGTTAAATGCATACATTGTATAACAGAAATATGAAAAAAAAATGAGGAAACAGGTATGCAAGGCCACTGCTAGCCTAGTTGTTTCAATAGAAATATCTTCATCATGGCTTGGTGTGTATCACAACTAGCTGATCTGAAATGACCCACCTCTGATATGTGGCACCTAATTCTCACCTTCAAGGAATTCATAGTACATCCTACATATTGGACTCTACATGTATTACATAAATTAAAGACTACATAAGGAGTATTGCAGTTATATATATTTGGATTTTAAAAGCATTCATCTGTTGCAAATGTAGAAAAAGATTTTTGTGGAGAAACGTATTCAACAGATGAATGCTTTAAAATCAAACAACATATAAACTTGAGATATTTTTACGTATAATATTTCTTTCTATATTTAGAACTTATGAACTTTAATTATTTATGAGTATTCGTGTTAGGGTTGGGTAACACAAGACAGGGGATAGTGTGCCCTGAGCTTGCCCAACCTCTGTCCCTTCCTATAGCCCCCCACGCTAAGCTGTGGGCGACTACTTGAAGACTGAAATACACTGGATAATTGTGGGAAGGGAAAACACAACCAGACGACACAAAAGGAGTATTAAACTAACGGAGTCACAACGAGAGGGTACGTCAAGAGAAAAATCAGTAAGCAAGAGTCAACGTCAAAACGAGCAGAGATCACAACATTCTGACACAGAGCAAGTGAAACCTAATGCAGAGAGCAAGCGATGAAGGGATTCAAACACTGGCACAGATGACTAGTGAAGATGAAATTTATGCAGCCCAGAACTCCACTCCCAGAAAACTGATTGGAGCTAGACAACTTCTGAGAATTAACCCTTGCAGAACAACAAAGCCCAACAAGTCCCAGCAGTCCAGAACACAAGCCCTAAACAGCGCAAGGTCTTAGCAGCAGCTGCCCGGAGCACGTGCCAGAGATCGCTGTCTGTCTCTGACTCTTTGTTTTTTTTCTGTCTCTCTGTCTTTATTACTATGTCTCTCTGTCTCTATTTTTGTCTCTATCTGTCTCTGCTTGTCTATCTCTTTCTATATCTCTCTCCATCTCTCTCTCTCCCTGTTATTGTCTCTTTTGTTGCTCTCTGTTTATCTCACTCTCTCCATCTCTCTGCTTGTCTTTCTCTCTCATTATCTGTCTCTTTCTTGTACTGTAGCACAGTGCGATGCGGCGGTGTCGCCGCTGATGATGTCATCAGCGGCGACACTGCTACATCATATTGTGCGCCCGCCGGAAAGTAGCATAGACGCGACTGCCAGCACGTGAAGATAGAAGAGAGAAGCCGCCGCAGAGGATCGGGAGCTGCCGCCGAGGACTGGAAGCCACCGCCGAGCACCGGGAGCCGGAGGGTGAGTATTAATTTTTTTTATTATTATTATCGACTCGTGTATAAGCCGAGATGAGGTTTTTCAGCACATTTTTTGTGCTGAAAAACTTGGCTTATACACGAGTATATACGGTAAGTGCGGGATTTAAAATTCTAATTGTGTCTCAAGACATGCACTCACATACACCGGGAAGAAGAAGGTGAATTTCGACGGACCTCAGCGGGGAAGCAACACATGCAGGATATCAGGCACACGATCTCAGTGAATCGCACCGGACTTCATCGTCGGACAACACACCTTGGGGATCGAAGTGACATTTTAGGGGCTATATTTGACTGATTTATTTTTTTTTATTCTAATGTGTTAACTTTAGTGTTTTGACTTTTTTTACTTTATACATACTTGAACTTGAACCAGTGATGTCTGATCACTGGTTTTAAGTTCAATAACACTGCTCTACAATACATTTCTTATGTAGAGCAGGTGACAATGTCTGAGCAGCTTAGCATGACTCAGACAGTTTGGCAGTCAGACCCGGAGGGGTCTGGCTGCATGGAGACGCGGGCAGCTCGGGGACATGCCAGTCCTCAGACACTGACCCAGAATGGGATCGGATCCCCCGGTACGCGCACATGGGGATCCGATCCACACGCGCAAACACCTACACCGCGGGTCCATGCTTGCCGCGGCGTTGTAGGGGTTGTTAACACCGCCTCCCGGCTCCGATCGGGTGTAGCGCAGGCTGTCCAGCTGTACTTACGACAGTGACAGCGCTGCTTCTGGTACCGGCTCGTTAGTAGGCCGTGCCAGAAGAGACGTTATAGAAAGTACCACTGCGCTAAGCATCTAGCCCCGGGACGACTATAAAGTCCTGGTGTCGCATATGGGTTAATTTTGAAAATGATTAAAACACAATGAAACCTGTATAAATTGGTTTTACTGTGATAATAACGAACCAAAAAATAAAGCAAGGAGCGACAGTGAAAGTCGAAAAAACTGAGCCCACAAGAAAGTGACAGAAATAGTTTTTTCGCTGATTTCACCACATTTTTTACAGCTTCCAGGCCTGGGCTAATAAATAATGTCACTGTTACAAAGGAAAATAAGCCCTAGAAAATTAAAAGTATATATATACTCGTTGTGACTCCGGCTAGTTTAATACTCTTTGTGTTTTATGTTTGTCAGTCTGTGTGTATAAGCCGAGACCCCCTATTTCAACACAAAAAACTGGGAAAACCTATGACTCGAGTATAAGACGAGGGTGGGAAATGCATTGGTCACAGCCTTCCAGTATATAGTCTGCCAGTCCCTGTAGTAGGAAAAAAATAACACTGTACTCACCTTTCCGACATCCCCCGTAGGTCCTCTTCTGTCTCAGACAGAAGAGGACCTACGGGTGACGTCAGAAAGGTGAGTTAGGGTTTTTGAGCACAAATTTTGTGCTAAAAAACTAGGCTTATACTGGAGTATATATATTTTGAAACATGGAGAACAAAAAAAAAATACTTTGACTTGAAGGGGTTAAGAAACACATGTTTTTCCCCATAAGCTGTGATATTTTTGCTCTCCAGAACGGGATTCAGGTCTCTCTTGAACATGTACAAAGAATCCGCCATAACAACCTCCTGTGACAGAGAGTTCCATGTTCTCACTGCTCTTACAGTAAAAGAATCCCTGTCTATGACAATGGTAGAAACACCTCTCATTTAGAATGGCCCCTTGTCCTGGTCACAGGCCTAGGTATAAAAAGATCTTTGGAGAGATCCGTGTACTGCCCGTTCAGGTATTTGTATATTGTAATGAGGTCTCCCCTCAGATGTCTTTTTTTTCCCTAAACTGAATAATCCCAAATTTTGTAATCTGTGATAAAAAGGATGAAACACGTTAGTGTTTATGAAGTACCAACACTCCAGCTCTAGGAAAGAGTTATGAGCCAGAAGACTTGCAATATCTGGTATTTATTAAACAAGTAAAATCTTCAGCTAACAAGAGATAAAGAGATAAAAACTAGGAGAATTATTAAGTCCAAAGTTACCTGGCGGCAGTGGTGTGTCCTCGAATGGGGTGAAGCAGCTGCCTAATAGTATTCAGAACGGAATTAATAGCTGTACAGAATTTGAAATACAAACTTATTGCAGTCCTTGGGTCCCCCCTAATGGACAAACCTTACAATAGCTAGGATTATTACATTGGAAGCCTGTTGTGCTTGTACATTTGGGGGTGATATACTTATGTTTTTAAAGACACACAACAACTACAGAGAGTCAGCTCACCTGAAAATATTGGCTTAATCAAAACCTCTTTTGCAGTTTGCAAAGGATAACCTGGGTTTCAGGCATATAACAGGAAAAGAAGTAAACTCTGGCTCTCACAATGGGTAAAAATACAAATCTTCCAGCTTTATTCTTTAGTTAAATGCATACATTGTATAACAGAAATATGAAAAAAAAATGAGGAAACAGGTATGCAAGTCCACTGCTAGCCTATGTGTTTCAATAGAAATATCTTCATCATGGCTTGGTGTGTATCACAACTAGCTGATCTGAAATGACCCACCTCTGATATGTGGCACCTAATTCTCACCTTCAAGGAATTCATAGTACATCCTACATATTGGACTCTACATGTATTACATAAATTAAATAGACTACATAAGGAGTATTGCAGTTTATATATATATATTTGGATTTTAAAGCATTCATCTGTTGCAAATGAGAAAAAGATTTTTGTGGGAGAAACGTATTCAACAGATGAATGCTTTAAAATCAAACAACATATAAACTTGAGATATTTTTACGTATAATATTTTCTTTCTATATTTAGAACTTATTAGAACTTTATATTATTTATGAGTATTCGTGTTAGGGTTGGGTAACACAGACAGGGGATAGTGTGCCCTGAGCTTGCCCCAACCTCTGTCCCTTCCTATAGCCCCCCCACGCTAAACTGTGGGGCGACTACTTGAAGACTCGAAATACACTGGATAATTGTGGGAAGGGAAAACACAAACAGACTGACACAAAAGAGTATTAAACTAACCGGAGTCACAACGAGAGGGTACGTCAAGAGAAAAATCAGTAAGCAAAGAGTCAACGTCAAAAACGAGCAGAGATCACAACAATTCTGACACAGAGCAAGTGAAACCTAATGCAGAGAGCAAGCGATGAAAGGGATTTCAAACACTGGCACAGATGACTAGTGAAGCTGCAATTTATGCAGCCAGAACTCCACCTCCAGAAACTGATTGGAGCTAGACAACTTCTGAGAATTAACCCTTGCAGAACAACAAAGCCCAACAAGTCCCAGCAGTCCAGAACACAAGCCCTAAACAGCGCAAGGTCTTAGCAGCAGCTGCCCGGAGCACATGCCAGAGATCGCTGGTAGTGGACGAGAGGTGGAGTTTGCGCGGAGACGCGCCGGAGGTCGGAGAACGCTGCTAGCACCACCAGAAGTTCCAGAAGTCCCAGCATTCTCCCTGCGAACCTGACAATTCGTTTATATATAATATTGAAAGCTTTTACCAGTGTTTTAAAGAAATTGGGAGATTCACTCCATGTTTTATATCTTTGGAAAAGTTATCCATGGAAAAGGTATCCAATCAAACACACATAAATAGAGGAATTCAAACTCACAGGGGCTTATTTACGAAGGGTCCGCAGATTGCACTTTCATCAGATTTTAGAAATTTTCTGTATTCACGGCGCTGTGATAGGTATTTAACTGAGGATTGTGTCACATGCAACCTTATTTATGGCGCTTTCATGTAACAGTAATCGAGGGGCAGGCCGTCTGACGATCTGACTGATTCAGTCTGAGCGCAGGCTTTAAGATTAAAATTGTGTCACAATAAATGCACGGGAAGAAGAAGGTGAACTCCGGCGGACCTGAGCCGGGAAGCGACAGATGCAGGAAATCAGGCGTAGAATCTTTGTGAATCGTGGCAAAGTTCATCCTGGTCGGACAATGCACAGTGGGGATCGCGCTGGATCGGATAAATAATTGTGCCCCACAATCTATGGTCATCAGGTCTTTGGATTAACAGAGGTGCATTTTTGGATACCACTATACTGATTAATGTGAGTGGCAGCTGAGAATTATAGAACCACAGTATTTATCTATATCTCTGTTTCAATATAAAATGATGGACTATCTGTTTAATATTTGATTTTAATGCATAAGGTAGAGTTTAATTCATATCTATAGAACCCTATTATATCTTATTGGATTATATTGTATATTTAGGATATAGATATACAATTAAGTTCATGGGCCCAGCATTAATGTTGTAATTGTATTTATATATTGTAAGATATCTGAATATTAGTAATAAACATGTTTTAATTTTATATGGAGAATACCAATTGGTGCATGTACGCTCTACTTTATCTATATTAGATTTTTACTTTACTTTGGCCACTGACTCTTTCCTAGATGGTGCCGAGTGCGCTGGACCAGCGTGTAGTAAGCAACAGCGCAGCAGGGTAACCGCAAGGAAGAACTGCAAGATGTTTCAGAGCCTCGCAGATCTTCTTCAGTGGTGTCTACCCCTCGTGCAGAGGGTGCATCATCTGTGAAGGTAGTGTGGCATGGTTTCATGATACAGAGGATTTGGCCCTTACTTGCTCCCTGTTGCATGCCTGCTCTATGTTGATCTGCCTTGTTGATCATCGCCATGCATATTGGTATTTTCATTAAACGGTTTTAACTTTATTTATTTACAACTCTGGGTATTCATGTGAGGACTTTGTTAACAGACCATGCTTAGACCTGAACTGTTAACCTTCTTTGTGTACATTTATGCATCAAATCGCATGTCAAGATTTCAATGTGTATTATTGCGGCAATTTCTTGAGAAATGTGGTGTACATCCTATTGTGTCTCTGACGAGCCTTATACACATGTTATTGGTAGTGTTTTTATACATTTAAAAGAAAACTTTTAACAGTTTAATTTGAAACAAAAAGCAGTAAATATTTTCTATCTTTATATCTATTTATTAGTCTGTCTCTGACTCTTTGTTTTTTTCTGTCTCTCTGTCTTTATTACTATGTCTCTCTGTCTCTATTTTTGTCTCTATCTGTCTCTGCTTGTCTATCTCTCTTTCTATATCTCTCTCCATCTCTCTCTCTCCCTGTTAGTTTGTCTCTTTCTGTTTGTCTCTCTGTTTGTCTCACTCTCTCCCTATCTCTCTCTGTCTTTCTCTCTCATTATCTGTCTCTTTCTTTGACTGTAACTCTCTGTGTCTTTTTCTCTCCTTCCCTATCATGTTTTGATAGGATATGACTTATGTCAATGAATTTCCAGTCCACTTTATACCATTCAGCCAGGTAATAATCCACGATAGACAACCTTGTTTCCCCAGAGACAGTGTACTTTATTGGATTTCAGGCCCAGAAACAAGACAATAACAGTGATGAAAGAAGCAATGGTAATAGCTCTGGATTGCAATCCAGATGTCATAACTCCATTCATCTATATCAGTGGCGGCGAACCTATGGCACGGTTGCCCGAGGTGGCACTCAGAACCCTTTCTGTGGGCACCCGGGCCATCGCCCCAGCACACCAGACAGAACTCAAAGAATCTTCCTGCAGCTCCAAGCAACTTAAAAGTTTCTGCTTTCAGTCATATTTTGATACTTACTTCGCTACTTGGGACTGTAGTAAGAGGGAGAATGAGTAGACAGGGCTAAAATATCTATAGAGGACCTCCTGCTGGCTCCACGATTCTCTGTGTACAGAGGGAAACTGGAAAGAAGCTAAAATGATGAAAATGTTCCATCTTTCTACTGTGTTGCTGTCCTCAGGAGGCCAGTACGATTAAAAGTTGTTGAACAGGGAGCAATAAGTTACTGCTTTAATCTTTGGTTGGCACCTCACGATAAATAAGGGTTGAAGTTTGGGTACTCGGCCGCTAAAAGGTTCGCCATCACTGATCTACACTCACCGGCCACTTTATTAGGTACACCATGCTAGTAATGGGTTGGACCCCCTTTTGCCTTCAGAACTGCCTCAATTCTTTGTGGCATAGATTCAACAAGGTGCTGGAAGCATTCCTCAGAGATTTTGGTCCATATTGACATGATGGCATCACACAGTTGCCGCAGATTTGTCGGCTGCACATCCATGATGCGAATCTCCCGTTCCACCACATCCAAAGATGCTCTATTGGATTGAGATCTGGTGACTGTGGAGGCCATTTGAGTACAGTGAACTCATTGTCATGTTCAAGAAACCAGTCTGAGATGATTCCAGCTTTATGACATGGCGCATTATCCTGCTGAAAGTAGCCATCAGATGTTGGGTACATTGTGGTCATAAAGGGATGGACATGGTCAGCAACAATACTCAGGTAGGCTATGGCATTGCAACGATGCTCAATTGGTACCAAGGGGCCCAAAGAGTGCCAAGAAAATATTCCCCACACCATGACACCACCACCACCAGCCTGAACCGTTGATACAAGGCAGGATGGATCCATGCTTTCATGTTGTTGACGCCAAATTCTGAACCCTAACCATCCGAATGTTGCAGCAGAAATCGAGATGCATCAGACCAGGCAATGTTTTTCCAATCTTCTACTGTCCAATTTCGATGAGCTTGTGCAAATTGTAGCCTCAGTTTCCTGTTCTTAGCTGAAAGGAGTGGCACCCGGTGTGGTCTTCTGCTGCTGTAGCCCATCTGCCTCAAAGTTCGACGTACTGTACGTTCAGAGATGCTCTTCTGCCTACCTTGGTTGTAACGGGTGGCGATTTGAGTAACTGTTGCCTTTCTATCAGCTCGAACCAGTCTGCCCATTCTCCTCTGACCTCTGGCATCAACAAGGCTTTTCTGCCCACAGAACTGCCGCTCACTGGATGTTTTTTCTTTTTCGGACCATTCTCTGTAAACCCTAGAGATGGTTGTGCATGAAAATCCCAGTAGATCAGCAGTTTCTGAAATACTCAGACCAGCCCTTCTGGCACCAACAACCATGCCACGTTCAAAGGCACTCAAATCCCCTTTCTTCCCCATACTGATGCTCGGTTTGAACTGCAGGAGATTGTCTTGACCATGTCTACATGCCTAAATGCACTGAGTTGCCGCCATGTGATTGGCTGATTAGAAATTAAGTGTTAACGAGCAGTTGGACAGGTGTACCTAATAAAGTGGCCGGTGAGTGTATATATTGTCTATTCAGCGCCACTTCAGTCCTGGATCTCTTTCACTCATCTATATCCTTCCAACTCTTCTTATACAGATTATTTCCCTTTGATTAGCATGTGGAAGATATCTTACTTGTTGAAACAAAGTTTCAATCTCAGGTTCCTACAGCTGCAGTTGACTAGTTAGTTGGCAAATGGAAACAACACAAGAGATAGCAATAAGCTGGCCACCTAGATAGGGTCACTTCCTTGCAAAATTTAATGGCAGAATTCATCTGCCACCTCATCCCCTCCAGAAGATGTTGTCTTTTCCTGTTCCCATCAACATCAAACACTACTTGTAAGGTGTCATAAATAACTTTGCCTTGTAAACCAAATCAAGGATGTTACACCAGTTAAGGTGTTTGTAATAATGCTAAAACATCCTTCCATGTTAGATCAATGCATGTAAATGTGCACATATAAAAATAATATAAAATATATGCCTACACTCCCCCACTTGTATCCGTTCTAATCAGAGTCGATTCAAAACACAATACACTCATACGGTTTACACTTTACGGTTTTACGATGTATGCTTCTCTTGTTACTATATCCTTCTGATCTATTTTCTTCAACAACAATAAAAACAAAACATTGCAATATAATGCAACTGCAACGTCCCTGCCAATGCGCATGGCAGAGGAGTAGTTGCGAATAAGCCCCTTTTACCACCCAGTACATATAGAGGTAATTGTGCAGCGCTAGATACTGCCTGGATAGGCAAGGGTTAAAATGTATTTAGTGTGATCAGGCAATTACATGTTCTGATACATGACAATGTTAACTGGAGTGTGATTGGAGAAGGAGATCACATGACCAGGGATTAACTAAACCCTTAGTCAGCAGAGGAGTTTGGGTCTTCAGGCCCAGCTATGCTAGTGAGCAGAGGTCTTCCCAGTAAGCTCTCTTACCAGAGAGACCTCAGAGCTCGTGCTCTGACCACAGGCCTCCTAGGCCTCAGCAGCTCTACAGAGTGTCAGTCCACCTTCAGGACTAACACTGAACCATTCCAGGATAAAAGCTGAAGCTTCCTACATTGGACACAGCTCCATCCCAGCCTGCCCCTGCATCCAGGCTGGTGATCCAACTCCTGTGGTTCCCTCTCAAAGAGCACTCCCAGTATCCTACCTCTGTAAAGAATCGTTGGGCTCGTTGCCTGCTGTTGCTGTTGGTTCGAATAAAGAACTGTAAGTTATTTTTGCACAACGTTGCCTCCGTCTGGTCCCTGCTATGGCTGTAACACCAAAGGCGCCCCATCCATCTACCAGGGACACATACTACAGACTCTACGGGCTGCCCCGGGGTGAATCAGTACAACAGCCTCTCCCTCCATATCATTTCTTGCATACACCACCTGCTGGAGACCTGCCAGGCTGAAGGACAGTCCTCCGGTCCTCATACCAAGCACCGCGACACTAGCGTGCCTAGGCCGCAACCGCCAGCCACTCCGGTATTCTAGGCCCTGGCTGCCTCCAGGTCCCAAGAAAAGGCTAGGCCTGATGAGGGATGTTGCACAACATTAACTCCTATAGGACCTTCCGCTGACTTTAGACGTCAGCAGGCACATGTCCGGAGTCGGAGACACCTGTAGATCCAAGGGGAAGCAAGATGCGGTTCTTTAACACCGTTAGTATGGAGGAGCAGAGCTGGCGCTGCTGCTGGCTCCATATACTCGGCAGTACCGTAATTGCCGGGTGTATTTAGACCCAGTACAGTTCTGATCAAAATCCCTAGTCACAGGTGGTGGTTTTCCTCTGTAATTCGGGCTCTTATAGATGCCTCAGTTACAAGGGAAAACCTGTAAAACCAAAAGAATTACCGTATATACTTGAGTATAAGCCAAGTTTTTGCCTGTATAATAGGACATTTAAAACCAATTTTTATTAAGGTATTTATTAAAAATGCGGGGTACATGAGCTTATTGAACAATGATTAAGCTCAGATATAGGCTGGGCATCATTCACTCCAGGATGTATGGATATCAAGTGTCAATCGGGAAGGCAACGTTAGACTGTTTGATGTCCTGGCCTATCCCTTTAATTGCTGACACAAGATTCCAATGGAAATACTTTTAACTGGATGTGTAAATACCCAATAATTACTATAGACGGGCTTGCCGCTCTCGGTCCAAGTGTGAATTCAGGCCGAGAAGCAAGTGCCCTAGGTGTCACCACTTTGTCAGATCACACCTTAGGTTATATCTGACAAAGTGGTGACACCTAGGGCACTTGCTTCTCGGCCTGAATTCACACTTGGACCGAGAGCGGCAAGCCCGTCTATAGTAATTATTGGGTATTTACACATCCAGTTAAAAGTATTTCCGGCATCGGCTCCGGTAGGTCCTTTTCTATCCATCAGCTCCATGTCACTGCGCAGTCCATCGCAGGCATCATGACATCAGCCCCACGCTGCCATTCTAATGTGTGCGCCAGCATCGGCACACATTATGATGTCAGCGAGCGGACCAAGTGGGGACACGGAGCCGATGTATAGAAGAAGACCTGCCGGGGAGGCGTTGGAAGGTGAGTACACTTTTCGTTTTTTTCCTAGAGTAATTTTATTGGGGAGAGGGGGTGCTGGCTACATACTGGGGGGAGAGCAGGCAGGCTATACAAAAGAAGGGGCCGTTCAGTGGGGTGTCCCTAGGACTGGGGCAGACAGAATTTGCCAGCTTAAGGCTGTGGAATGCATCAATGGCCCCTAACTAATAGCAAAAGGGGAGAGGCAATTCTTCCCAAAAAATTCATGGTGAATCGAAACGTTGCAGTTTTTGCTATGCCTGTGTGAATAAAGGTATAACCTTTTTTCATCATATTGGATGCTGTATCCTTCTCTCTTTTTTTGAAGAGGCAATTCAGTCATCAAAGGGGCAGCATCAGGCTGGAGGAATCAGACCTTATCCTAGGCCTGCAGTAGCTGGCCAGTCATAGAAACATGTGAAGAGGCTCGGGACAGGGGCATATTCTGGACTGCCAACTTTCTTTCCTCTGTCAGGTATCTTCCTGTGGCTGAGAAGCAGTGACCTGGGAAGACCACCTTTTCCTGACAGTATTGGAGTTTGTCTCTGGAAGCTTTGCAACCCTTCTGGAACAGAAAACACAATAGATGCATCCTGGCAAACCTGAAAAATGGAGGCATAAAAACAAGAGACCATCCAATTAGGGGCTAGTCTGCCAGTCTACTCCCTGTAGGGCCGTGGAGTACTGGCTGGGTGAGTTCTACCCCTTGTCCCTCCCCCACTGGACTTCAGTACACTCATTGGCAGCTTGGAGGTCATGGACCATTCTACATGTATCTGGCTGTTCTTTCTGTGTCTTTTTCTTAACCAGGAATGGGTTAAATCATCATCGGGCTAGCAGGGGAGAAAATGAAAGGAGCTAACTTTGTCTGGGGGAAAATGTACTCACTGACGCCCTCGTCCGTTACCAACCCCCTAGTCCCGTCCTTTCAGGGGCGTCTCAGTTTCCTTGAATGTGGCCACTCACTTAAGTCACTTCAGTCATGTCTCCTCCCCGCAAGTTGAAGCACACCCACTTAGGTCTGGCTGTTATCCCATCCACACCCATGTGTCCAATAGCTGTAAACAGTTCCCGTTGAACTCTTCCATTACTGTTTACGTCTCCGCTTTATCTCATCAAGACATATTACTACACCTACAACAAACAGAAAAAGGCCAATAATTGATGTAAACAACCTTGTGGTCAATTTCATTTTTTTATTTTATACATATTAAATGACAAACAAAATGGAGCAACACACAGAACAAATTGCACAGTACCCAATGTAAACTCAAAAGTATATCAGCAGGGGTTCCCTAGAGTAGCGAACTAATGCCAGAAAAGATATCACAAGTTATATATATGAAAGAGCAAAAATAGTAGGCAGCCCAAGGTAAGGCATCTAGCTAATGACACTGAAAATGATCAGAGCATTACTATAGCATTAGTATGCAGAGAATACTATAATAAGTGAAGGGAAACCACATTAAATGCATATAAATAACATACAGACCATCGGTACTGTACAGAAATCCCGACACGTGTTTCGCCAGAAAACGGCTGTCGCTCATCAAGACATATGTCAAAGTTTCTGTCATATTACTGGGTTGGCTTGTCCTCACTTAGTCTGTTCGTGGAGTACACAGGGGGACATCACCAGCACATTACATGGCCATACTGTATTACCACTGCTTGTGAGCTACGTGATAAAAAAAACCATCAATCCAAGCTGCTCAGTGTGGAAATTCTGCTTTCTGTGCACTTCAAGGTCAGTAGCCTGTCAGGTCTAAGAATAACACAGACACAGAAAACGCAGCTAAAAAGCCCCCTTGATCTCCCTTGTTAACGCTACAAACTCCAGAAAGCAGGTACCAAAGACATTGCAAGACTTTTTTTTAGTAATTTTTCTCTAATGATCAGGATCAAATAAGTTTGAACTGGACCATAATAAACCAACTAACTTCCCACGCCAAAAATAATCCAAGCAGAGATCTGGAATTAGTGAAAATATTCACTTCAGCCGGCCTTTATTCCAGACATCTGTCAAGAGACTCCAATGGTGCTCAGCTGCTAAACTACAACAAAAAACAGTTTTCTACAACTATTATCCTCAACAAGCCTTTATGGCTGTCAACAGAGTACAGTCATAGACAATTAACTTTCAGGGAATATAAACTGTCCTAAGATGGCCGCCACTGAAAAATAAACTGTTCTAAGATGGCAGCCACTGATAGATGACAGGGCGTGTCATCTTCTGCATTCCAGATGTCTTATTCTTTTTTCCAGGAAGGACAGTATAATAAAATCTTTTTTTTTTCTCAAATTCTTTCCACTTCAAAGCTTTGAAATATCCCTTATCGCCTGTCTCTTTCTTCAAAGGATTCCTGTAACCCTGTCCTGGTCCATCTGTAAAAGCCAGAGGCTCTAAGTGTTTGTTTGCAAATCTGATCAAGTTTTCTCACTTGTACAATCATCAGATCCTCTCAACAACCAACCTTCTGTCTGTGCATCTTTCCCCTCATATAAAAAAACAATCTGAGTCTCTTGTCCGCAATGCACTTGGCTCAATTCCAATTCACTCTGCTCAATACCTGTGTCTACAACTGCAATACCGTTACAGGGACACATCCCCAAAGATTTAGCGGATGCCGACAACTCGATTTATTGACAAACAAAGAAGTTAGATACCAGAGAATTTCTCACAAAGGATGCTACAGCAAGCCACTACCTGACTAGACTGACTAAAACATGTTGCCAGTCCTTCACTAGTTCTCACAGTCACACACGACCGCTCAGACTCCCCGAAGGGAGTGGCAGGCACACTTGGCCAGGGCAGGTCTTCGCAATCTGAACTCTGTCACAATCAATGGAAAAAAACAGTCCTAAACAAACAGAATCCCAGACACTATGATAATCTGACAATCACAACAGAATAACTCCCACTCTAGCAATGCGGACATCTAAGGGTTACACCTTCCTATCTCACAGCTTCAGCTAACATCACAGACTGTCTGACAGTCTGTCATTGTCCAGTCACTGTCAGTCACCTTACAAGTGGTTCTTTGCCATAATTACAGTGAGCATAATGGACATTTAAAGAGAACCCGTCATGCAAAATAACCCCCCTAATCTAAATATATTTTCATAAACTGCCATTAGAGTACATTGCCTCTATCCCTTCATTGTCCCTCTACATGCCTGTAAACCTAATGAGATCCTAAAGCTGTATGCAAATGACCTGTGAAATGTCCAATGAGTCATTAGCATATTCAAGCTTTCCAGCTTATTCATGAGTGGGAGGCACAGCCACACCCCATGTGCTTGACTGACAGCCTGTTTAATGATGTGAGGCTGTATAATGATGTGATGGCTGCTCCATGTGCTTGCTGGTGGCCACACCCCCTGCAGCCTGTGTGTGTATGTGTATAGGAGAGATACAACAGTTCCAGGCAGCCATGTTACAGCAGAACATTTCAGGTACTAGTGTAGCTGATGTCTGTGTCTCTCACATGTGTATTAGGAGGATGCAGCATGTCATCAGATGCAGCACACACACTAGCAACGTTTTATTATACATTACACACAGATATGAGCAGGGGGAGGAGAGGGGAGGGGTAACAGTGGTGTCATCACTGCCTCTGACCATGTGACCCGCCACATTTACATAATAAAAAATAGATTTTATAATGATTAATGTATGAAATAACTAGATAAAGGCTGTGATGGGATCCTTGTGAGCTGCTCCAACAGGTAGTAGTGACAGGACTAGTGACAGAGACCTGATGACAGGTGTCCTTTAAAGGCAAAGTACATAATATCACGAGAGGAGGTGACATTACCCAGTCCTTTCAGCCAGTGAAACAGAAGTGACAGTCAAGGCAGACAATAAAGTAGACTTAACCCGAGTGCTCATTGTCAGTTCTGGTCACTAGCCGCCTGGACTCCTGCGGAGGTCACCTTGATGATCAAATGTCCATTATAGTATGGCCACCCAGGGACGCAAATTGATAGAGATTTTTATCTAGGGCTTAAACCGCCCTTACTTCAGTTGTAAAGGTGACTCTCAAATTAACTCTTTCATGGCTGCCCAGTACCGGGAACGAGAGCACAAAACCTAAGACACATCAGTCTCTTATTGACTGTAAATATCTCCCCCTTTATTCATATGCAAGCACATATATAAAAGACCCCACTTGGGGTCACTTGGGGTCACTAGAATTCCTTACTTTGTCCTCCCGATGAGAAATTTATTCTGCAGGAGTTATTTAATCACAGATGTGTTGTTGTTCATTTCAAGCTGACCATAATAATGGCACAGAATACCTGAAGAACAACTTGCCCCTATACAAAGCATGTATTGTTCTGGGGTAGATACATAGATGACGTGCTGGTCCTCTGGGAGGGAGACATCCCCACCTTCCAAAGATTTGTTCACAAATTAAATCAAAACACTATCTCCATGAAATTCACCTCAGAAATTGATCAAAATAAAATTAATTTTCTTGACCTCACCATCACTAAGGATCACACAGGTCACTTACATACGAGGATCTATCGGAAAGATACCGCCACAAATAACCTTTTGAACTGGGATAGCTGGCACCCACAACCCCTCAAAAGAGGAATATTGGTTCGCCAGTATATTAGAGCAAGGCGTAATTGTTCCATGGTAGAGGATTTTGAAAGTGAATACTAAAATCTATATAACAGATTTAGAGAAAGAGGCTACTCGAATAAGACACTACACAAAGCCTATCATGTAGCCAAATCCATAAAGAGAGAGGATCTCCTGTCTAATAGAACAGAAGGAGGGGCACCAAGTGAGATGCATTGGTACATATGATGCCTACTCACATGAAGTAATGGATATTATGAGATCACTTTGGCCCATTCTCAGTAATGATAAAGACTTAAAAGACATTCTACCATCTCGTCCGATGATTAACTATTGTAGAGGCAAGACTTTAAGAGACTTGTTGGTACATAGTCATTTAACTGATAAAGTGTCAAAAGGAAATGATTGGTTACAAAGCTCTCTGAAGGGATCTTTCTCATGTGGCACATGTGTGTTCTGTAAAAACATTCACAAAACTAAAACCTTCACGAATCCTGTGGACAACAAAACATACGATTCGCAAATTTATCAACTGCAAAACCACAAATGTAGTTTATGTGGCCAAATGCAATTGTCCCAAACTATATATAGGTAAGACAATTCAAGAATTTAGAAGACGGATCTCCTCACATCTTAGTGCTACTCGTACTGGTTAGGACACAACATTGGCAAGACATATACGTCTTAAACACAATGGTGATATGGAGCAGCTCAGATTCTGGGGGATCGACACTCTCAAAATGGGCCCCAGAAAGGGCAATATTGACCATCAGCTTATGCAGTTAGAAGCTAAATGGATTTACTGTTTGAAAAGTCTAAGTCCACATGAACTTAATGAAGGTTTCACCTTCACACCTTTCATTTAAGGCTAAAACATGCAACTTTCGTTTTTTCTACACTATCAGAGAATCCAAGTAGAGAGTCCAAGATAGTACTTTAATGTACTTACCCCTGATCGGAGAAGTAAAACAGTGTACAAGACCAAATCACTTCTTTTCTCATCACCGATTTTACTTCTTGCATTAAAATTTGCGTCTTACTATAGTAAAGACATATTGGGTCTAACATTAGCATACTAATAATAAAAAATTCTAGTGACCAAGCAATTCCATCACCATATGGATCAGATAAAAAGTGGCCAAAGACAAGGAAGAACAAAATGAAGCTACACACTTCCCAAAAGTCAGTCAATGGCACAGGCAAACAAAATAAAAAAGCACATACTTACCATCTTTTGACAGCGATCGAGCGTCTTGAAGCCGGGCACACTAAGTAGGAAGCGCAAAGTATTATCAAAGATATATGCAACCATAGCAACGAAGGTCCCATAATGATGACATATCAGTAAACATTCAGACGAACCAATTGCAAGCGGCCCCACAACAGTGACGAACCTCCTCACATCTAGTTGACCCAATCAGAAGCGGAATCCAAAAGTCCTGGCGAACAGCTGACTCTTGGAGGGGGCCCCTTGTGGCGGATTGGTCCTCATCACGCACACCCACCCATGATGATGTCATTGTACAAAGGTTTTAAAAGGTGATGGGAACACACCGAACGCACTAGTTCAGCCCCGATACCCCCTGAGGATGCCATAAATATGGCGAAACATGTCAGGGGGGCTGTTTGAGCGTTTAAAAAAAATATAAATAGTGGTGATAAGGAGTAGGCATATATCTGACTGCAGCAATATATAGCACTAGGAAATCCAATCAAATCAGAGAGGAGTCAGGGTTGAAAGTAAAAGGGTACATTTACCTATATTTCATATAGACAGCTATAAGCAGCAGTCTGGGACTAAGCTGGTTATACAAACAGTGTCAAAAGTGTGTGTGCTTGTTGGGAGCTAATTAGAGATGAGCGAACATACTCGTCCGAGCTTGATGCTCGTTCGAGCATTAGCGTACTCGAAACTGCTCGTTGCTCGGACGAATACTTCGCCCGCTCGAGAAAATGGCATCTCCCGCCGTTTTGCTTTTTGGCAGGCCAGAAACAGAGCCAATCACAAGCCAGGAGACTCTGCACTCCACCCAGCATGACGTGGTACCCTTACACGTCGATAGTAGTGGTTGGCTGGCCAGATCAGATGACCCTGGAAAAGACTAGCCCCTGCCTGCGCTGCTCGGATCATTCTGTGTCTGGATGCCGCTAGGGAGAGAGCTGCTGCTGGTCAGGGAAAGCGTTAGGGTGTTCTATTAGAATAGTGTTAGGCAGGAGTGATTGCTAAAAGAACCCACAGCCCTTCTTAGGGCTACAATAACGTTGATCATTTTTTTTTTTATTTTGCAGCTTACCATATTGTGAGGAATTTGCAGGGGACTTGCTACCGTTGTGTTTTAGCTCTTAGTGACACACATATCACCACCTCAAACAGCAAAGTGGGAAATTTATAGGGGTTTGATTTCAATTAAGGCACAGTCTGCCATTTACTTTTTATTTTACCGTTTTTTTTCATAACTCCAGCGTCATCTCATCTGTAGCAGTGTGCTTCATACTTTGCTAGAAAATAGCCTAGGAGAATCCAACGGCTTTCTTAGGCCTACAATAGCGTTATATATTTATTTCTGGTTGATCTGCTGGTGGCGGTCCTTGCTGTAGTGCATCTACTACCATATTGTGAGGAATTGTAGTGAGACTTGTACCGCGCGCCCCCCCGTTGTGTTTAGCGCTTAGTGACGACACATATCCATCGCAAAGACCGAAGTGGGAAAATTTATTAGGGGTTTGATTTCAATTGAGGCACAGTCTGCCATTTACTTTTTATTTTACGTTATTTTTTTAATAACTCAGCGTCATCTCATCTGGCTAGCAGTGTGCTTTCATACTGGCTAGAAAATAGCCATAGGAGAATCCAAACGGCTTACTTAGGCCTACAATAGCGTTATATTATTTTATTTCTGGTTGATCTGCTGGTGGCTGTCCTTGCTGTCTTGCATCTACTACATATTGTGAGGAATTTGTAGTGAGACTTGCGACCGTTGTGTTTAGCGCTATGACGCACATAATCAACACAAGAGACCGAAGTGGAAAATTTATTAGGGTTTGATTTCAATACGTGCACAGTCTGTCCATTTACTTTTTATTTTACGTTTATTTTTTCATAACTCAGCGTCATCTCATCTGGCATAGCAGTGTGCTTTCATACTTGGCTAGAAAATAGCCATAGGAGAATCCAAACGGCTTTCTTAGGCCTACAATAGCGTTATATTTTTTATTTCTGGTTGATCTGCTGGTGGTTGGCCTTGCTGTAGTGCATTCACACATATGTGGGAATTGAGTAGTGACGGCTTGTGACCGTTGTGTTTAGCGCTTAGTGACGCACATATCCATACACCAAAGACGAAAGTGGGAAAATTTATTAGGGGTTTGATTTCAATTAGGCACCGTCTGCCCAGTTTCTTTTTTTAGTTTATTTTTTAATAACTCAGCGTTATCTCATCTGGCATAGCAGTGTGCTTTCATACTTGGCTAGAAAATAGCCATAGGAGAAATCCAAACGGCTTACTTAGGCCTACAATAGCGTTTTAATTTATTTTCTGGTTGATCTGTGGTGGCTGTCCTTGCTGTTGCATCTACTACCCATATTGTGAGGAATGTTGTAGTGAGACTTGCGACCGTGTGTTTAGCGCTTAGTGACGCACATATCCATCGCAAAGACCGAAGGGGGAAAATTTATTAGGGGTTTGATTTCCATTAGGCACAGTCGCCATTTACTTTATTTTACGTTTTTTTTCATAACTCAGCGTCATCTTCATCTGGCATAGCAGTGTGCTTTCATACTTGGAGCTAGAAAATAGCCATAGGAGAATCCAAACGGCTTACTTAGGCCTACAATAGCGTTACATATTTTATTTATGGTTGATCTGCTGGTGGCTGTCCTTGCTGTAGTGCATCTACTCACATATTGTGAGGAATTGTAGTGAGCTTGGCGACCGTTGTGGTTTAGCGCTTAGTGAAGCACATATCCATCGCAAGACCGAAGTGGGAAATTTATTAGGGGTTTGATTTCAATTGGCACAGTCTGCCATTTACTTTTTATTTTACGTTATTTTTTCATAACTCAGCGTCATCTATCTGGCATAGCAGTGTGCTCATACTTGGCTAGAAAAAGCATAGGAGAATCCAAACGGCTTACTTAGGCCTACAATAGCGTTATATATTTTATTCTGGTTGATCTGCTGGTGGCTGTCTGCTGTAGTGCATTACTAACATATTGTGAGGAATTTGTAGTGAGACTTGCGACCGTTGTGTTTAGCGCTGTGACGCGCATACATCGCAAAGACCGAAGTGGGAAATTTTTAAGGGTTGGATTTCAATTAGGCACAGTCTGCCATTCCTTTTTATTTTACGTTTATTTTTTGATAACTCAGCGTCATCTAATCTGGCATTAGCAGTGTGCTTCATACTTGGCTAGAAAATAGCCAAAAGCAATAGGATAGCATCGTTTGGTTTTAAAAGCTAAAAAACACAAAAAAAAACACAAAAAAACACAAAAAAGTTAAAAAAAAAAATTAAAGTTATAACTTTCATTTTCAAAATGTTTAACCCGAGGGCGTAGAGGACGAGGGCGGGGACGTGGGCGTCCAACTACTGCAGGGGTCAGAGGCCGTGGTCCGGGGGGTGAGAGCAACACCATGCTGATGAGGGAAGCAGGGGAACGCCGCCAGAGCTACACTCCCTAGGTTCATGTCTGAAGTTACTGGGACTCGTGGTAGAGCACTGTTGGCCAGAGAACAGTGCGAACAGGTGAGTCGTGGATTGCCGACAATGCTTCGAGCAATTTGTCCACCAGTCTTCCACGCAGTCACACATGTCACCGAAATCGGCACTCCTCCAGCTCCTGCACCTCAGCCTCCTACCCCCCAGCCTGCCCCCTCCCAGGAAAATTTGCATTTGAACCGCGCATACTCTGAGGCAACTGTTTCTGGACCCTTCCCACAGTCACAACACTGTCCGGTTGCTGCTGAGAATTCCATTTCCGATGCCCAGGTTTTTCCACCAGTCGCAGTCTGTGGGGATGATGAGACCTTCTTGACGTCGTGGAAGAAGGTGTAAAGAGGTGCCGACGATGAGTAGCACGTTGTCAGACAGTGGTGAAGTGTTGTCAGGGCAGGAAGTCCGAGGGGGAGCAGACTGAGTGTATCGAGGAGATAGAGGTGACAGACCCAGCTGGGTTGAGAGGCCGGGTGAAAAGGCTTCTGAGACGGAGGAGAGTCCTCGACCAGAACAGGTGTGAAGACGGCAGTGGTGGGACAGACGGAGAGGCAGGGCCAGAGCTGGTGCATCAGCCCAAATGTGTGTCACGTAGTGAAGTCCCGTGGAGAGGGCTCCCGCGGTCGAGGGCTAGATTTTCAGAAGCTCGGAGGTTCTTTAAGGAACACCGGAGTGACCGACGGACTGTGGTGTGCAACTTTGCCAAACCAGGATCAGCAGGGGTTCCACCCTACTAGCTTAACTACCACCAGTATGCCAGGCATATGAATGCTAAAACCCCATCAGTGGCACCAAGCCCGTTCACCTCCGGCCGTGCACACCACTGCTCTTCCCCTGTGTCAGCTAATAGTCAGCCCCCCTGCCGGACCCTGGCACAAACAACCCATCGTCGCCTCCACGATCCTCCACAGCCTCACCAGCGTTCCGCTTCCCATCCCCAGACGCTGGAGCGGAAACGGAAATATCGTGCAACCCACCCGCACGCCCAAGCCCTTATGGTCCACATCTCCAATTGCTTAGCCTGGAGATGCTTGCCCTATAGGCTAGTAGAGAACCGAGGCCTTTCGCAACCTCATGGCGGCGGCCGCCCCTCGGTATTCGGTCCCCCAGCAGCCACTACTTTTCCGAGTGCCGTCCAGCCCTGCAACCAGCACGTGTCAGACAAACATCATCTTGCCTGCCAACGCCGTTTCTGACAAGGTCCACTGACCACGGACACGTGACGAGTGCTGCCGGGCAGGGCCACTAATATCGCTGAGGCACATTGGGTAACTCTGGTGAGGCTGGGACCGAGTCTGACCCTGCGGCTGGTCATATACTGCCGACGCGCGGATTGCGGGGCTACCTCGGTCAGGTCTTTCAGGCCTACTATGCCTCCTCCTCCTCCCACCCCTCTCCCCACCTCCTCCTCCGAACTAATCCGTGGGCATGGCCGCATCGTTCGCTAGCTCAGGCCACAGCAGCAGTGTGCAGCTCAAGCGAACGAACGCGGTGCTCAAACTGCTGAGCCTAGGCGATTAAAAGGCACACCGCCAAGAACTATTACGGGCATCATGGCGCAGACTGATCTGTGGCTGGCACCGCCTAACTCTGAAGCCAGGCATGGTTGTGTGTGACAACGGCCGTAACCTGGTGGCGGCTCTGCAACTCTGGCAGACTGACAAATGTGGCCATGCGGCCCATGTGTTAAATCTCATAGTTCAGCTTTTCCTAGAATACCCAATCTGTCTGGATTTGCTCACGAAGTTGCACGCATATGTGCGCATTTCAGGAAGTCCAGCACAGATGCTGCCACTCTTCAGGGCAGCGCAGCGCCGCCTCCAACTGCCTGCTCACCGATGTTGTGCGACGTGCCCCACGAGGTGGAATTCAACATTAACCGTTATCCAGAGTTTACCAGCCAGCGCAGAGCGGATTGTACGATAGACTCGCCAGATTCAATTCCACCAGAACTGGCTAGTCAGGGCAGTCAGCTTCCTCAAGTCTACCATGAGGAGTGGACGTGGTGTCTGATACTCTGTCAGGTGCTGAGTACTTCGAGCGAGGCAACACAGATGGTTCAGTGGCGAGCCGCCATCTCAGCCTCACCATCCCGTGTCTTGGCTGTTGAAAAACTCTCTGCATCGACATGAAGTGGAAGCTCTGCGCTCGGCACAAGAGACGGGGGAAGACAGATTCCTTGTGATAGCCACAGCACCCTTGGTGTTTTTCTCAGCGCATATAGGAGGAGGTGGAGGGTGGAGGAGGATGAGAGAAGAGGAGGAGAATTTGGCGAGACACAGAAGGACCATTGTTAAGTTTCACTGTTCAGCGTGTATGGCCAGAAGAAGAGAGTGGAGGAGTTGGAGGAGGAGAAATGGACAGTCAGGAGTGAGGGGAGTGAATTCTTGCGCTTGGTAATCTGGCGCATATGGCAGATCATGCTAGGCTGGCCTATCCATGCCCTCGCGTTCAAAGATTTATTCCAGCACCGATTTCTGGGTATTCCTCTCCTGGACCCACGGTACAAGCAAATCTTTCACTCTCATCCTGGCAGAGGAACAGGAGTGTGAAATGCATGAATACCAGCAGGCCCTGGTGCACAAGCTGAACAACTATTTCCCTCTGACAGCGCCAGCGGGCAGAGTGCGTAGTTCTGCGGGACACAGTCAGCGAGGGAGAGTAGGCGAGCAGGCAGCTTGTCCAGCACTGGAAAAGGGTATTGCTTTACAAGGCTTTTGCCAGCTTTATGTCACCCAGCAAGACACTGTCACTGTCCCCCTCGGCAGAGTAGGGTGATCTTTACAGAAAGATGGTGAGGGAGTACGGTCTGACATACCATGTCCTAAATGATACACACAGCTCCCTACAACTACTGGGTTTCAAGCTGGACATGTGGCACGAACTGGCGCTGTACGCTGGAGGTTCTTGCCTGCCTGCCGCTAGCGTGTTGTCGAGCGGGTTTTCAGTTGCAGCTGGTGGCATTCATCACCGATAAGCGTACACGCCTGTCGACTGACAGCGCTGACAGGCTGACGCTTATTAAGATGAATAAAGCCTGGATTCTCATAAGTTCAACTACACAGGTGAAGGAATGCCACTGAATAATTATGCCTCCTCCTCCTCATTTCCTCTTCCTCTTCTTGTACACTAAAGCAGAGGAAAACTGGCTCTATTTGACAGGGCCATGGCTCTAGCTATAGTACTTTATGCATTATTTTTTCTGGAGGGCCACTACCAGGTCCTTGTTTAAAAACAATTTTGGGAGTGCCACTACAGGCACTCAATCTATTTCAATTTTTCTGGAGGGCACCTACTGCTCCTCTGGTTTGAAAACTTTTTTGGACTGCCACATACAGGCACTCAATCTTATTCATTTTTGGGAGGGCCAACCTACCTGGTCTCTGGTTTGAAAATTTGTGGACTGCCACTTACAGGCACTCAATCTATTCAATTTTTCTGGAGGGCCACCTACCTGCTCCTCTGGTTTGAAAACTTTGTTGGAACTGCCACATACAGGCACTTCAATCTATTTCATTTTCTGGAGGGCCACTACCTGTCCTCTGGTTTGAAACTTTTTTGGACTGCCACATACAGGCACTATCCAATTAAATTGTCTCCATAGCAAGCCTCCACCACACGTTGTCTCACTTGCTACCTCCAAAAAGTCGTCCATATAGCTTGCTCATACATCGTCCCCTTATCAACGAGGTGTGTCAGGCCAGAAATTTGGGTTGTTTTCATGGATTCCACATCCAAGTTGTACTTTGTCGCCACCTGATATGGTTATCCACAAAATATACTGGCAAACTTTTACCATTTACGGATATTATTTCAGCGCTTCTTGCGCAATCTGTTTACATTCCCCTCACCCAGCCATATCCCAAAACTTATAAGAACGCTACTACACTTGATTTATACAAAAGGTTCTCAGAAGTGCTGGTTTGGGGAGTAGCTAGAGACAGGGGCTTGGATGGCGAAAAGCTCGCCTGGAAGCGGAGCGCCAGCTCCATTCCCAAGATCCAACTAACATTTTTAACTGCCAGCACCTTAATACTATATAGTTCACTGCCTCCATAAAATAATAATATTAATCTTATTTATATAGCGCCATCAATTCGAGGAGCGCGGTACAATTCATAGGAAACAAATACAAATGTAATTGTAACAGAGCCCAACATTTTGTATGGAACAACAGGTGTGAGGTTCCCCGCTCGCAGAGCTTACGGTTATGAAAAAATGATGGTGGGTGGGTAACCGAGGTGGTAAAAGAATATTTAATGGTCAAGCCATTCTTCTCGGAATAGAAACAAAATATAATAAATGGAATTGCTGTCGCTTGAACCACTCAGCCATCATCTTATATACCAGGTCCCAGGGTGAATGGGACTGCAGAGAAGTCTGGTGCCTGTTGGTTGGGATAACAGAGGGGAGGACGGACACAGGACGGGTTAGTAGAAGAGTTTAAAACTATGCAGTTAATGAGTGTATAGGGTCTGCCAAAGAAATGGGTTTTAGAGCACGTTGAAGAAACTTTGGAGGTTAGGTATTAGTCTGATAGTCCGTGGCAGAGCATTCCATAGAATGGTGCGCTCTAGAGAAGTCTTTTGGAAGCGAGTGGGAGGTCCACATAGGGTAGAGGTAAATCTAAGATCACTGGCGAAATCAAGAGCAGGGTTGGGCAGATAGACTGAGATAAGAGAGGCGAGAGGGGAGGGGGGTGCAACAGCATTAACAGAGTTTATGGTGAGGGTTATTATTTTAAAACTGTATTCGAAAGGGAGACTGGCAGCCAGTCAGAGACTGGCATGAACTGTAGGCAACATGGTCCCCTTATCAAACGAGCTGTGTCAGGCGAATTTTGGGTTGTTTCATGGCTTCCAAACAAACTTGTAACTTTGTCGCCACCCTGCGTATATCACAAAATATACTGGAACAATTTTATCATTTTAACAATATTATTTCAGCGCTTCTTGCGCATCTTGGTTTACATTCCCCTACCAGCCATATCCTAAAACTTATAAGAACGCTATACACTTGATCTTATACAACAAGGGTTTCTTAGAAGTGCTGTTGGGGAGTAGCCTAGAGGACAGGGGCTTGGATGGCGAAAAAGTCGCTGGCAGCGGGAGCGCCAGCTCCATCCCAAGTCCAACTAACATAGTTTTAACTGCAGCACCTTTATCTAGTTCACATGCCTCCAATACATGGTTCCCCTTATCAAACGAGCTGTTGGGTTCAGGCAGAATTTTGGGTTGTTTTCATGGCTTCACATCAAACTTGTTAAATTGTCGCCACCTGCTGTGTAATCACCAAAATATACTGGAAAAATTTTCTCATTTACCGATATTATTTGAGCGCTTCTTGCCTCACCTCCTTGGTTCCTCTCTGCCACACCATTGGTTTTAAGCCTGAGTCCATGTGGGGTATGTGCCAAGACCACTCTCTAGCTGCGCTGCTGCGTGCTCTGCATGCCGTCCCTATAGGTCTGGGTCAATTCATGGATGTTTTAGATTGCTATCTAGCTTCATTCTGTCACATCTGTCATGGCCATGCTGTTGCCCATAAATGTGGCATAATGGGGTGCTTGAGCCGCCTCAGAGGCATCCATGCATGCTGCCCCTGCACGTGTTGTTTCCTGTCCATTTCCGTGGTGTTTCCATCCTTTTCTGAGGTTTCCAGGTGTTTGGCCAAGCTTCCCTGTGCAGAGCCTTGGTCCCCTTGAAAAATGCTCGAGTCTCCCATTGACTTCAATGGGGCTCGTTATTCGAGACGAGCACTCGAGCATCGGGAAAAGTTCGTCTCGAATAACGAGTACCCGAGCATTTTAGTGCTTGCTCATCTCTAATCTAGACCCTTCTTGAAGCTCTCTGCTGTCCCTGCTGTGACCAGCGCCTTAGGCAAGCTATACCACAGATTGACAGTTCTCATAGTAAAAAAGCGCTGTCGCCTCCGGTGATTAGACCTCGATTTCCCCAAACGGAGACAGTGCCCCCTTTGATTTGATTTACTGTATATACTGGCATATAAGACTACTTTTTAACCCCTTAAAATAATGGCTACAGTGGGGGGTCGTCTTATACACCGGATATACGGGGGCCGCACTGTGTGAGGTGTTTTTTTTCCCCGTCAGCACGCAGAGAGCCGCTTCCTGGGACCGCCGCGCATGCGCGGCAGTCCACCTCTCACAGTCATTAGAAGAGGCTTAGTACGTGCTGACGGGGCGGCGCGCTGTATGCTAATGCAGCCGCCCTGTCACAGCGGTCGGCGTCACAGAGCTGGGGGTCACAGGCGGCACTTACAGAAGCATGTCGGATCTTCATTAATATCGCAGCTTACAGTTATGATCACCAGGCACTTGCTCTCTTGTTTGTTTTGCAAAGTTTTAAGCAGACTTTTTTTCATTTGGGAGAGGGGTAGTCTTATACAGTGAGTATATACCAAATTCTATATTTTTAGGGCAGAAGTTGGGGGTCGTCTTATACGCCCAGTCATCTTATACGCCGGCATATACGGTAATCTGAAACAACTTACCACCATATTTTTTGTATGGACCATTCATATATTTAAATAAATTAATCCTGTCCCCTCGAAGTCGTCTCTTTTCCAGAATAAATAAATCTAGTTGTTTTAATCTTTCCTCATAACTAAGACCCTCCATACCCCTTATCATATTTGTGGCTCTACGTTGAACCATCTTGAGCTCCAGAGCATCCTTTTTATAGACCGGTGCCC
Organism: Engystomops pustulosus; assembly: GCA_019512145.1. NCBI lineage: Eukaryota > Metazoa > Chordata > Amphibia > Anura > Leptodactylidae > Engystomops > Engystomops pustulosus. The sequence goes on along the minus strand of WNYA01000313.1, from coordinate 107,259 downwards.
AGAACTGGACAGCATATTCCAGGTATTAGATTTCGGTAAAAATGACTATACATCTAAAAACTTAAATTGGAAAAATGACAAAAAAAGTCATTTTATAAATGATTTATAGTCACTTCATAGGACCTCAGGGTTGCCATGGAAGTGGTCGGCACCTCTCACCGGGAAAGTACACAGAACTGCCCCATAGACACAGCTTTTACCATGATTAAAACAGCTGTGATCGTGAGTATCCCGATTCCAGCTGTTACTGCAGGAGCTCGGTTTTCACATATAGCTGAGCTCCCGCAGGAATCACACAGATCTACATGGCACGGCTACTCCACGCCCCAGTAGCCTCTTTGATCCTCCTTCCCAGACAACTTCAGCTCACAGCTTCGAGGAGCTGCGTGCACTCATCCGTGAAGCTGGAGTTCTGCAGAACTCCAGCGTCATAGACGAGTGTGCACAGCTCCTTGTAGCAGCGCTCTGAAGATGTCTGGGTAGGAGGATCAAGGAGACTACTGGGGCGTGGAGTAGCCGTGCCATGTAGCCTCAGCTCCGGCTACTCCACATCCTAGTAGCCATTTTAGAAAATGTGCATATTAACCTGATTAAAGATTAAAAAAGTTAGAGGGGAGTAAAGGATTAGCCCTAAAAAGGGCTATCCTTACATTCGTTAGATACACCTACCATCAGATCTACCTTAATATGTAGATCCGTAGTGGTAGGTTTCCGTTAAGCAATACCTGCTCCAATCCACTTACCTCTAGTAGTCAGACCTACTAAATATAGTATTTACCCAAAATTGAGACCTGATATGTCAGTTCCCAGATCCCTTTTTGATAGCTTTCCAAATTTGAGCCCTTGTGTAGCAAACAAAACAGATTCAGATACATAAACATATTTAAACTTAATGATCGGTGTCTCTGGGCAGATTATAGTTAATACCCATAAATTGACAAACAAAATTAACAATTATGTAAATTGGCAATAGTTATAATATAATGAGAAAAGCAATAAATATTCATTAAGTTAAGTTCATATGTGGTTAAAAAGTTGACATTAATTCACAACTTCATAACCCCCCCCCCACACACACACACACGCTGAAAAACAACAATTGCAGAATATTTTAGCCGAAATTCATAAACATCTGAAAAACAACAATTGCAGAATATTTTAGCCGAAATTCATAAACATCAACTTTCATTGTTTGCACTAAGTAAAAGTATTATTCACACTTTATTCCACTCCTTTCATTTCCACTCCATGTAGACAAACTTGAGTGACTTGCAATAGAAAGTTGCAAGTACCTTACAAAGCATAACAATGGAATGAAATGAAAGAAAACAATTTAATAAGAAAGGAGTCTCTTCCACTGTTAGATTCAGCTCCCTCTTTAGTATATTTAACTCTTCCTGCAATTAATCTCTTTCAGTTTTTAATTTATGCAACTATTTCCACAGTTTATCCTTTTCATGTTTGATCACATTAAATGGTATCCATGTAGTTCTAGGAGACTCATCTCGCTCATACTGTCCCATTTCTCCCTGTGTGTTATAACTTACGGCAGTCATTTGTGTTTGAGGTCTTCTAGCATAAGGGTTATTAACATCTCATTTTTGTCCTTTCACTCTGAATACAAACTACAAACTGGGATAGGCACTGACTCCTTTTGGGTCACAGCATTCCTGGGTCACAACCCTTAAGAGCTTCTTCTGCTCCCTTGTCATGGTATCATGGTGTTGTGATAATATGATGTGATGATGAATAAATATTCCATTAGTTTAAATTCAGATGTAGCTGACTTATAGTTAGAAAATCAAAGAAGTTTTGAATTAACGTATACTTTTTGTTTCTTGCCTTTATATTCATATTACCTCACACGTAAGCTGTCTTAGACTCTTTGCCTATAGTAAACAATCAAACCCCAGAGCTTTATATAAACCATTCACGCTCCTGCGGATATATCCGCCACGGAGCGCAGTGACTGTAGCGCTCAGGGGAGGATATATCCGCCCGGCGCTATGACGGCCGGCCCTGGACAGAAGCCGAACGGCATCATCGGGAAACACGGGGTTTTTTTTTGGGCCCCGGCTGTAACTAATAGCCGGCACCCCAGTGTAACACCCGCGATCGAGACGTACCGATAGCGGGTTGTTGGGTGCTTTAACCGTGTTAAATGCCGCCGGTCAGCGCGACCCGCGGGCATTACTAACAAGCATCGGCGGGGCTCCCCCACGATCGGGGGGGGGGCCACACCCCGAACCGTTTTTCGGGGGGGGCGCCGAGTGGCATAGCAACCTGGGTCCGATCGGGACCCCGAGTTTACTTCGCAAGAATTGCCTAGATGGGCTCTGTGCCGTAATCTCTACTGGCACAGTGCGCCTATGCAAGGGTATAGGGCTGAAACTATCATACTCTGACAATAAATGATATTGCAGAATATTATCATGAAGAAGCAATCAGATATTGGGTTCATATCCCATGGTATGATAAAAGTGAAAAAAAGTAAAAAAAAAAAGTTATTCAATAAACATAATAAAGTCATAAATCACTAAAAAATGCCCCCAAACTCCAAAAACATATAAAGAGACATTACTAACTCAAAAAAAAGTCCTAAATCATAACACAAAACCCCACATATATAGTATCACCGCGTCCGTAACAACCCGTTCGAATAAAAGTAAACATTCATTACTTGAACCCAACGATAAAAACCGTACAAAAAAACAATGTTATAAACCCTTCCCAAAAATTTGATTTTACCTTTTCAATCCCACAAAATTGCTCTAAAATGCGATCAAAAAACCAATGTACGCAGACTTGATTTTACTGGTGCAAAGTACAAATGTTCCCGCAAAAAAAAGCCATCAACCAGCTCCGTAGCCAAAAAAAAGTAACAATGTTATGCCCAATTGGAAGATGGCAATCACTAAATGATAGATTTTCCCCACTTTAGGGTTTTGTTGACCAAATTTAGTAAAAGTAATAAGAAATTCAGTTCTGGTATCCCCGCTAATCGTATTGACCATAGAAAAAGATAACAGGATTATAAGTCTATACGGTGAACACCAAAAAAAAAAAAATGTAAAAAATCCAGTACAGAGTTGATGCGTGTTCCTCCTGCCCTCAAAAAAAGTTCCTAACTCTTTCAAAACAATAGGTGATACCAACCCCAACATGGTTACAATGGAAAAAGCATCTCATCCCGCAAAAAAAAAGTGCCTCAAATGCACCAATAACCGAAAAAAAAGCGAACAATTTTATGCCTTAAAAAGGGGCCAAGGAGGAAAATAAAATCCTGGAAGCCAGCCCCTCCTTCCTTTCTGCGCCTCGCTGTGCCACCATAAAACCAAATCACAGCCACAGTGGGGGGGCGATGCACTCAGGAGAAAATGAGCAAAAATTGTTATGGTGGGTGTTTTCTCTTTTTTCATATTTTGGAAATGTGTAAATTTAGTGCTAATGACAGTATAAGGGGAAACTATTTGACCATTCTAAATTTCCCTCCATTTTGATTCAATTACTATGAAGATTCAAGGGTACACAATCTCGTTAAAAGCGGGTTCTGATAGCTGGAGGGGTGCATGCAGATTGGAAAAATGGTAGATTAAAATGGGTAGATTATATAGGGGGTTGTGATGCTAAATATGAAACTTTCTTCAAAAACTGTTTTATCCCCAAAATAGTCATTCTGAAAATCGGAAAAAGCGATATTATATTTTGTAGGCCCGCCGTGACATCAAAATAAATTATCGAGAACATTTCAGAATCATTGAAAATGTAAAGTAGCCAAATGGGAGGAAGCTTATGCAGCGAACTTATTTACGGTGGTACCAATCATCTGCCTGAAAACGCAAGATTTTAGAATTTCAACAATGGCAATTTTTCAAAAAAAATTTATCATATTTTCTTTTTTTAAACGCAAAACTTATCTGCCAGAATTTACCACGTAAATGAAGCACAACATGTGGGTAAAATTAGTAAAAAACAATCTCACAATCCGTTTGATAAGTAACAGTGTTCTCAACAAGTTATAACCATTATTAAAGCAACGCCAGCCGTCAGAATCCAAAAAATCAGATGAGCCTAACTACAAAAGGCTCGTCCTTCAGGGTGTTAAGACCTGTGGCAATATAGATGCTGAGCTGTGATTGTTTGCTAACTGCCCCGGCAGCCAGCAGGCAACAGTTCCTGTATATGATGGTTTATAAGTTTGACTCACAGGGAGTAGCTGTGCAAAATTTGGTGACTGTAAAGGCAAAGGTGGAGATTACTAAAGCGGGGACACACCCACACACACTCAATTTTATATATTTGATTTAAATAATATATGAATACTTATGGGGAAAAGTTTCCCCAATAGGATACTTATAACTGTGATACCATGATCATTCATACAATACACTGACATCAAGTCTATTAGAAATGTTTTCAAATGTTGGAGCAGGCACACATAGCAAAAGAGCCAATAGATGTTTATCAACATAGTCTACAATAAATCTGCACCACATTCAACATCTAGCGAAAGCCAATTGTCTAAACCAAATAGAAAATTAGAAAACTCACTTTTTTACATTATTCTTCCATATTAATTCCAAAGTTTATCTGCCAAATAATACTGCCTTTAGTTTCAGAATGGGGTGGAGTTTAAGTACTTTATTAGCTGTATTGTGCAATGCAACTCTGTTAATAATAAATCTAAGTTCACAAGGCTTAAGGTCTTACACTGCCAAACCTGCAGCTTTTCCAGGATCTGGTACCAGGAGGAGAGTCTGGATATAAAGGTATTTAAAGGAACCTTTAAATCTTTTCAATGAAATTACAAAGTGCAATACAATTGTGCTCAGATTTATATTGAAATAATTAATCTAGCAACTAAAAGCTATTTTATCTCACTGGGTATCAAAACCATAGGAGAATTAGAGTCAACTGTTCCTCTGAAGTTAAAAAGATTTAAAAACTTCATTTGTACATTACATGAACCCCTTCATGACTCAGGGTCTTTAATGTCTGATTGTCTAGGTCCATTTTTGCAGTTCTGCTATACGCTTCTTTAAATGACATGTGAGACTTTAACGTCATATGATGGTTTTACTGATTACATATTTTTTTCTTTATTAAATTAGCTCATAAATGATTACAAATGTAAAAAAAGCTTTTTAGTAATTTGTCTGCAAACTGTAAGCTAATCCCTTCCAGCAGCTTTTCCTACATTCTGCCTTTAGCTGACAGGCTGGAGGGGGGCACATTTCAAAACGCTATATCTCCTGCACCTAGAAACACACAGAAACACAATTTGGTGTCATTTTAAACAGGAATATCTTAATATGATATATGGATTGTGTATGGGTGCTTCACAGAACCAGAGATAACCACTCTTAATGGATTGTGTATGGGTGCTTCACAGAACCAGAGATAACCACTCTTAACCCCTTAGCGCTCCGCGCCGTAGCTGTACTGCGCAGCTTACGACGATTAGCGCTCAGCGCAGTACAACTACGGCGCGAGCGCATAGGATTTTAGAATTGTCACCACGTCTCGCGACGTGGTGACATCGGGACGAGACTTGGGTGACAGAGGCAGGAGGAGTTCCTGTCTCCGTCACCCGACCAATCAAATCGGTCCCGCCCGCCGATCGCCGTGATTGGCCAGTCAAACCTGACTGGCCAATTACAGCGATTTTGGGCTAAAAAACTTGGGTTTTAGCCCCTTCCTCTTCCTCCAGCGGCACCATTTTGGTTTGGTATCGCTGGTGGATTGTGTATGGGTGCTTCACAGAACCAGAGATAACCACTCTTAAAGTTACAGAAATAGAACGCTGTATATAAAAATCTATATAAACATTTTTTACTACAACTTTAAGAGTGGATATTTCTGGTTCTTTGAAGCATCCATGTACATTACAGATATCATATTCTTCTGTTTGATATGACACCAGAATTGTGTTTTTAGGTTCCAGGTTTTAGGACATGTAGCTGTTTGAAGTTGGCCCCTGTCATTATGTTTATAAACATACTTTCTGCATGGGGAATGTGCAAATATGATATATAGATCTGTATGGCAGCCATTAAGGGTTAAAATCAACAACATGTACAAAGATTCCAGTATAGCACTGAACCTCCTGCCAGTTGTATTACTCTACATACAAGGCTTGTTAATATACCTCAATATGGGCAAGGTATTGAGATTCATCTCTTTTGTATATAAACTATCAAAATGTACCACTATATAATATATAGGCGAACATTTACTATGAAAGAAGGAAACTTCACTAAAAGTGCTCTGTGTATAATGCTGGGTGTGACTGATTCATGAAGAACGTGCGCCAGAAATCAGGACTTTTAACTGTAAAGAGAAGAAAGCAGATGTAAAGGGGTAACAATCTTTATTGAAAATAAACAAAAAGAACAATTAAAATCATTTAAAAACCCAAAGAACGAAGTTCATTTAGGTGCACAACAAAAACTCCCATAGAGGATATGAATATCATGAATATGATGAATTCCCAAATGTGTCCATGCACTTCCAGTGAGGAATGGTAGAGGTACGGTATTGCAACAAGGTATAAAAGGACTGAAGAAATGGTTACACGGGCACTGCCCTATATATGCATCCAATAACACAAGGTCATATATACAGTCCCAAATAGTATGCGTACAATATACAAAGACAAATGGGTTACATTACCAGAAGTAGTCTGGGTCTGGGAGTGAGGAAGCCCCACGCGTATCGTCCATTAGATGGGCTTCATCAGGGGAAGAAATCAGGACTTTTTTCGCCTCCCTACATTGGCCCGACAGAGCTTTAACATAGGGCGTGCAACACAAATTGCATGTTAAATACAGTGCTCGGTGCGACTGTTGGACCAAGCGCCGGCACGCCTACTAATTTTTTCACATATTTGTGCAACACAAAAAAGCGCCTTAGACTCTTCTTAAAGTGATGCTCTGCACTGATAGGTTGAATAATATATTAAAGGTTTAAGAATTATTTTTGGGATTTTCATAATTAATTGTGAAAAGGGAATGATCATTTTCTATTTGTTGTAGGCTTATTACTTATTATATATCATTATTATATTCACTGAGCTACACTCTCACTTAGGGAACCACAGCCCCTCACCTAACACTGCTGGCTTCACATAGGGCTTGTAAGCTCTGGCCTGGAACATGGGAGTAGCCATCCCACCCAGTACTTTGACTGCTCCAGATAAACCTTTCCCAGAAAAGCTGAAATGCAGCTATGCTAAAATAACAAATATCATCATCATTACCCCGCCCCCTCCCCCCCCCCGATGCCAAACACAGGGGGTGTGGGCACCTTCAGCCAACATGTAATAAACCCTAGACAACTTTTCTTTCCTGGGCCATTTCAGAGGGGCATGATCTGAATCTGAATTTCCGACCCAAGAGCTAGTACTGGAAAGAATCTAGGGCCCACTTAACCCCTTAAGGACGCAGCCATTTTGTAGCTCAGGGGTTATGTAGAAAGAGTGACTTCCGAAGTTTACATTACATCCCTGGATTTTAGGTACCCTTGTTGTTCCCCTGACGCCCACAGGCTTATACATTATGCCCGCATTGACGCACCTTCCCTTCTAAGCCCTGCATGGCCCGCCTGTAGATTACTGTCCAGTATGGCGTACCCGGGAAAAACATGCATCATGATTTTAGGGTGTTTGTCTTCCCAGGCAGCAGTGGCACAAAATTGACAGGAATAGATATTTTGTTTTATATGCCACTATCCACATTGCACTGTTTTCATGGGTCACCTGTGGTGGTTTTAAAAGTTGAAAATGCTAACTATACCCCTAGATTTAAGTCATGGAGGGGTTTAGTTCCAAAATAGGCGTCAGTTCTTTAGGGGTTTCTACGTACTGGCCCCTTTGGCATCTACAAATCTTCATGATGCAAAAAGAAAAAAAAAGATGATAAAACCCAAAAAAATGTCTGTGGCTCAACAAAAGTTATTCCCTTTGAGCCTGTCGTGTCTCCATCCTACAGATTTATGCCTCCTATGAGGTATTTGCCCTAACCGGGGTAACCCGCAGTAATGATTTTTGATTGTGTTTTTCACCAGTGGCAAGAGTTGGCCCAAAATACTTTGTCAGTCATGGCAATATTTGATAAATTGCATACAATTGTTTCTCTGCACTACTCACTGGTATTAAATTTTAGGCCAGCACCTTAGGGGTTAAAATGCTCATACAACCTACATTACATTTCTTTGAGGGGGGCTCTTTCCAAAATGAGTTACTACTTGGGGGTGTATATGGTTACTGGGACCTCGGGGTACCCCCCATTACCAATCTAGTGAAACGAAGCTTGAAAAACCTAAATTGTGCTTCGTCTCCTGACCCCTGCGTGGCCCGCCTGAAATTATTGGCACATGGGGGTATTGCTGTATTTGGGACAACCCGTCGTTTAGAAGATTTTTGGGGTTGTTGTTTTGTTCTAAAGTGGCATGGTTGGGCACCAGTACACCGAGGCACTAAAATGACATTTTGAGATAAAAACACAATTTTACTCTGCACCCTTTACTTTGGTCATTTCAATTTCGGGCCAGGGGTTGGGGGTTAAATGCCATACAAGCTACATACATTCTTTGAGGGTGCCCTTTCCCAAAAGCGGTCACTACTTGGGGGCATTCTATGGTCGGTACAACCTCGGGGTTACCCGCCCATTACCAATCTAGTGTGAAAACGAAGCTTGAAAAAACTAATGTTGCGCTTTAGTCATGACCCCTTTGCCGTGCCAGGCTGTAATATTATTGTGGGCACAGTGTGGTTATTGAATGTATTTGGGACAACCCGCGAATGATTTTTGGGGTGTTGTCAAAGTGGCATTGGTTGGGATACAGTACAAGCAGCACTTAAAATGAAATTTTTTGAGATTAAAACAAACAATTTTACTCTGCACCCGTTACTTTGTCATTCACAATTGGGCCAGAGTGTTGGGGGTTTTAAAACTGCTACTACAAGCCCTACAAGTACATTCGGTTAGGGGTGCCTTTGCAATATGGGTCACTAGAGTTGGGGGTTTTCTATTGTACGCCGGTAATCTCGGTGGTTGGTACCCCCCATTACAATCACTAGTTGAAAACGTTACGCTTGAAAACCTAAATTGTGCTTCTTTTCTTATGACCCCTGGCCGTGTGCCCCATGCCTGTGAGATTATTGGCACATGTTGGGATTGCCCGTAATAGGACAACCCGCAGAATGATTTTTGGGGTTGTTTGTAAGTGGCATGGGCTTGGGCACAGTATATGAGCGCACTTAAAAGTGAGGTGTTGAGATTAAAAATCAGCCATTTTTACTCTGCACCATTACGCGCATTCAATTTGACCAGCGTGTCGGGTGGATAAAATGGACTCACCACAGAACACACCGATAAAATCTGTTGATGGGATCTAGTTTCCGTAATGGTGTCATTTATGGGGGTTTATTGCAATGGCACCCACGGGCCCTGCCAACATGGACATGGCACTCCAATCCAAAAGGGTGAAACCGGAGCGCTGGAAAATCAAAATTTCACTTATTCCGGGCCCCGTTCTATCCCTACTGTTGCACACAGTCTGTAAATATTGCACATGTGTGGTTATTTGCGTGTATCTCGGGACAACCAAGCAGAATGATTTTTGGGGTGTTGTCTAAAGTAGCATGGGTGGGCACCGTATATGAGGCAACTAAAATGACATTTTGGAGATTAAAACGCAATTTACTCTGCACCATTTACTTTGCATTCAATTTTGACCAGGGTGTGGGGGTTTAAAATGCGTCACCAACAACCATACCGTATAAATTCTTTGAGGGGTCTAGTTTCCGGACATGGTGACATTTGGGGGGTTTTCTATTGTACTTTTAATTAAGGGGCTCTTCAATACACTGTGCACCACAAAATATTTGCAGCAAATTGGCCTTCCAAATTACCCAGTATGATAACTCTGTTCTAGCCATCAAGTGCGGGAAAGGGAAACAGCAGCTGACATCCACATTCTGCTTATTATAGTACTCGGAGAAGCAGGGCCAGAACAAGGAAATGGCAAGAAATTAGAAGATATATTTACAACAAATTCTCTCGAATGTATCCCTTTTAGGGTCAATTCGAAAGATGAAATCAAAATTCGCCCAAATTTCAAAATGCACTCCATTTCATATGCTCCGGAACAATAACTAACGGGTTAACCACGGGACTTTCTTAAATGCTGATTGATAGGTTGAGATGTTAGGATTCATAAAAATGGTTCACTGTGGGGTTGTGGTTGGGATATCGTACCTGAAGAAGCCTTAAGGGGACTTCCAACAATGAATTGATCACCAAAAAGTTCGCATTTTCAAATGTCAGACAATCTGAGAAGGCTACTAACACTTCAACACCTTCTCACCATCAATACAAAAAAGTGGAAACTAAAACAAATAATGGATATAAAAAGAAAGACCACTGGCAAAAGGTTTATATCAAAAAAAATGGTGCGGTACGCACTTTTGTCTAAAAAAGTAAACATTTGAAACTTGAAAATAGTCATTTTTTGTCAAATTTTCCTAAATTTTTAATTTTACCCCCAAAAAAAGGAACGGATCACCGAAATGACACTACTAAACCTAAACTACATGTCTACGAGAAAACATTCTGAAAATCAAAGAGATATCCTTAAAGCGTTTGTTGAAACAGTTATTACCAAGGAAGAGACACTGGCCAACCAATTTCAAAAAAAAGTTGCGAGCCTAAACCTGCAAAACAAGTGCGTCCTTATAAGGGGTTAAGTTACAGAAATAGAACGCTGTATATAAAAATCTATAAACATTTTTTACTACAACTTTAAGAGTGGATATTTCTGGTTCTTTGAAGCATCATGTACATACAGATATCAATTCCCTTCTGTTTGATTTGACACCAGAATGTGTTTTTCAGGTTCCAGGTTTAGGACATTAGTGTCTTGAAGTTGACCCCTTGTCATATGTTATAATAAACAAACTTTCTGCATGGGGAATGTGCAAATATGATATATAGATCTGTATGGATGCCATTAACGGTTTAAATTCAAACAACATGTACAAAGATTCCAGTATAGCACTGAACCTCCTGCACAGTGTTTGATACCATAAAGGCTGTTGTATATCTACATCAAGAGGGCAAGTGATTGAGTCTTCATCTCTTTGTTATAAACTATCAAATGTACCACTACTATCGAATATATATGGCGAAACATTACTAGGAAAGAAGGAAACTTCACTAAAAGTCGCTCTGTTGTATAATGCGGGTGTGCACTGATTCTGAAGAACGGTGCGCCAGAAATCAGGAGGACTTTTAATGTAAAGAGAAGAAGAAAGCAGATGAAAGGGCTTGGGTAAACATCTTCTTATTGAAAAATATAACAAAAAGAGACATGTAAAATATTTATAAAAACCCAAATGAACGAAGTTGCATTTAGGTGCAAACAAAAAAACTCCCAAGAGGATATGAATATCATGAATATGATGAATTCCCAAATGTGTCATTGCACTTCCAGTGATAGGAATGGTAGAGGTACGGCTTGCAACAAGGTAGTAAAAGGACTGATTAGAAATGGTTACACGGGACTGACTATATATGCATCCAATAAACAAAGGTCACTATATACGAGTCCCAAATAAGTATGACGTCAACAATATACAAAGACAAAGGGGTACATTACCAGAAGTAGTCGGTGGAGTGACCCTAGGAGCTAGAGGCTTCTGGGAAGAAATACGATGCCTCCCACGCCCGAAGGCTATAGCGTGCTGAACATGCCCACGGTACGTTGGCCAAGGCGTCTCATTTTACAATGTGACGTACAACAGAAGCGCCTTGACTCTGTTAAGGAGCCTACCACTATGTGTGCCGCAGAGTCATGGCAATAGACATGGGCTCAGGTGAGCTGGTGCCGGAGCTCGTATTTTAGTAGTGTTTTTATAACCGCGGGTATCGCGTTTAAAACACTTTTTAAACTTTATAGCCGGCGATGAGGTCCGCGCTGGCGCTTATACGCGCGCGGCTACATAGGAGTGAATGAGAGCCAGCAGCGCATGGTAAGCGCCGAGCGCGTACCTCCATACCGCGGTTTAAAACCACTAACCCTAAAATAAGCTCCGGCACCAGTCCCCCCTGAAGCGGTGCCCCGTATTTGCCATCGGAAAACTGCCAATTCAGGTTTCCTTCGTAAACAGACCTGTGCTAGCCGAAATTCCCTACCAAGAACTGAAAAGTCCAAACAGAGTGAGGGCAAAAGCCCTTAGTAAAATGTGGCCCCATGAGTCAATTAAAGCAATTCAAGTATTTTGTTACTCTTTGTTAGAGGGTAAAATGAACTGTCCAAATGCATATAAAAAACATATATACATCAAATATCCCTCTCAAATGCACTTTGGAGTCTGCAAGGGGAGGGGACATAGATCAGTCACCTACATCTTTAATAATTTTGTCCAGTGCCTTTAAAGTGTGTATATGATTTTATATCAATTTTGGATAATAATGTACCTTTTTGAAGAGAAAATAAAGATCGAAAAGATTGATCCCAGTATTTTTGAACTATTGTAAGGGTTGTGCTGATGCTCTGCACTGATAGGTTTTGAATCATATATAAAGGGTTGAAGAATTATTTTTGGTGATTTTCAACTTAATTGTGAAAGGGAGATGACATTTCATTGTTGTAGGTTATTAATTATGATATATCATGTATTCTATTCACTGATACACTCTACTGAGGGGAATGCACAGCCTCAGCCTAAGCACTGCTGGCTTCAGACATAGCGGCCTGTGTAAGCTGGACTGGAACAGGGAGTAGCCATTTCCCACCCAGTACTTTGACTGCTCCAGATAAAACCTTTCCCAGAAAAAGCTGAATGCAGCTATGCTAAATAACAAATATCATATCATTTTACCCCGCACCCTCCCCCCCCCCGATGCCAAACACAGGGGGTTGTTGGCACCTTAGCCAACATGTTAATAAACCCTAGACAACTTTTCTTCTCATGGCGCATTCAGAGGGGCATGATCTGAATCGAATTCCGACCCAAGAGGCTAGTACTGGAAAGAATCTAGGTGCCACTTAACCCCATAAGGACGCCGCCGCCCATTTGGGAGCTTAAAGAAACCTACAATTGTAGTGGCAGGTTTCCGAGCAAGACCGAGCACCAGCTCAGGTGAGCTGGTGCGGAGGGTTTTAGTTAGTGTTTTAAAACCGCGGTATCGACGGTTTAAAAAACTTTTTAACTTAGAAGCCGCGCACGGCAGGTAGCGTCTCGGCCGTGCTTACAGGCGTCGCGGGCACATAGGAGGTGAATGAGAGCCGCGCGCATGGTAAGCCGCCGAAGCGCGTACCTCCCTGGCGCCCTAACAGTTTAAAATTGTTTTAAACGCGATACCGCAGTTTTAAAACACGAACTAAAATAAGGTCGGTATGCATCGGAAACCGCCATTCAAGTGGAGGTTCCTTAAGGCTCAGCCGCATTTTTGGATTCGATTGCTTCGCTTTATATGGTGGCCTTATAACTTTTGAACACTGTTACTTATCAAAACCATGATTCTGAGATTGTTTTTTCCCACATATTGTACTTTCATTTAGTGGGTCAACTTTGACTGAAGGTTTGCGTTATTTACAAAACAAAGGAAAATATGATAAATCTTTTGAAAAATGTGCCATTTGTCGAGAATTCTAATCATTGGTTTTCTAGGCAGATAGATTTACCACCTTAAAATAAGTTGCTGAATAACATTTCCCAAAAATTTTGTTCTTAATTTACATTTTCATAATTCTGAAAGGTCTGGATATTATTTGATGTCACGCGGCTTTACAAATAGAAAATATCGCTTTCCGGATTTTCAGAACTGACTATTTTGGGGATAAATCAGTTTTGAATGAAAATCTTTATCATATTTAGCATCAAAACCCCCTATATAATTACCCATTTCAAATTGCAACCCTCAAGTATCAGAAAACAGCTTTTACGAAGATTGTTATACCCCTTGAGATCTCATAGTATTGAATCAAAATGGAGGTGAAAATTTAGAATGGTTCATATTGTTCCCTTATCCGTTCATTGAGCACTAAAATTTACACATTTCCAAAATATCATAAAGAGGAAATACCCCGACTCAACAATTTGTTCTGCACTTTCGTGAGTACAAAGCCCCCACAGTGTGGGCCGTTACTGGTTTTATGGGGGCACCGCGAGGGTGCAGAAGGGGAACGGAGGGCGCTGCAGCTGCCAGGATTTTAGTTTCCTCATTGGCCCCTTGTGAAGGTATAAAAATTTTGACACGATTTTCGTTTTTTGGGGCCAGTGGATGGCATTTTTTTGCGGGATTGAGAGGCTTTTCCATTGTTACTAGAGGATGACGCGAACATACTCGTCCGAGCTGATGCTCGGGGTCGAGCCATTTAGCGTACTCGGAAAATGGTCGGTTTGCTCGACGAAATGACTTCGCCGCGGGCCACCGCTGCGAGGGAAAATGGCAGCTCCCGCCGTTTTGCTTTCCTGTGTTGGCCGCGATCAGAAAACGTTATGCCAATCAGAAGCAAAGGAGGAGGACTCTGACTACTGCATCACCCAGCATGACGGGTACCCTTACACGTACTCTGAGAGCAGTTGGTTGGCTGCAGATCAGTGACCATTGGAATAGGACCTAGCCCCTGCCTGCGCCTGCTCGATCCTTCTGTCTGGATTGCGCTCGGGACGACGAGCTGCTGTCTTGAGAGGGCACCTAAGCTTTTAGGCTGTTCAATTAGAATAGTGTTTAGGCACCGGAGCTGATTCTACAGAAAACCAAACAGCCCTTCTTAGGGCTACAATAACGTTAACTTTTTTTTTTTTATTTGCAGCTAGTACCCATATTGTGAAGAATTGCAGGGGGACTTCTACGTGTGTTTAGCTCTTAGGACACCACATATCCACCTCATAAACACCAAAGTTGGGAAATTTATTAGGGGTTTGATTTCAAGGAGGCCAGTCTGCCATGACTGTGTATTACGTTTAATGTTTTCATAAACTCAGCGTCATCTCATCTGGCATAGCAGCCGGTGCTGCTCATACTTGGCTAGAAATAGCCATAGGAGAATCCAAACGGCTTTAATACGCCTACAATAGCGTATCTATGTTTTAGATCTGGTTGTGATCTGCTGGTGGCTGTCCTTGCGCGTAACTACTACCATATTGTGAGGAGGAATTTGTAGTGAGACTGCGGACCGTGTGTTTAGCGCATTATGTGACGCTCACAGATCCCTCGTCAAAGACCGATGGTGGGGAAGAGTTGACACATAGGGTGTTTGGAATTTTTGCAATTAGGCACAGTTGCCATTTCCTTTTTTATTTACTTTTATTTTTGATAACTGAGTCGTCATCTCAGTCTGGCATAGCAGTGTGCTTCATACTGGCTAGGAAAAATAGCACATTGCAATAGGATAGCAAGTGGTTTAAAACTAAAAAACACAAAAAAAAAAAAATAATAACGTATAACGTTCATTTTCAAAATGTTTAACCCGAGGCTAGCGGTAGAGAATAGAGAACGAGGGCGGGGGACGTGGGCGGTCCTACTACTGACAGGGGGGCGAGGCGGCCGTGGTCCTGGGCGGGGTAGGGGGTGAGGACCCACCTGCTGATGAGGGAGCAGGGACGCCGCAGAGCTACAGGGGCTCCCTAGGTCATGGCCTGAAGTTACCTAGGACCGTGGTTAGAGCACTGTTGAGGCCAGAACGTGGAACAGGTGAGTGTGGAAGCCGACATGCTTCAGCAATTTGTTACAAGTTCATGTCTTCACGATGAGGTCCACCCACTGTCACCGAAATCGGCACTTGACTCCAGGCTCATTGCACTCAGCCTCCCCCCCACCAGTCTGCCCCTCCCAGGAAAATGGCATTTGAACCGGCTACTCTGAGGAACTTTTCCGCCCTTCCCCACAGTCACAAACCACTGATCCGGGTTGCTGGCTGCAGCAATTTCCGTGCCAAGGTTTTCCACCAGTCGCAGTCATGTGGGTGAGATGACCTTCTTGAAGTCGTGAAGAAGTGTTGTAAGAGGTGTCCGACGATGAGGAGGGACACAGGTTGTCAGACAGTGGTGAAGTTGGTGTTCAGGGCAGGAACCGTGCGATGGGGGTAGCAGACTGAGGGATCGGAGGTGATGAGGTGACAGACAAAAGCGGGGTGAGAGGGCCCCGGGTGCACACAGGCTTCTGAGACGGAGGAGAGTCCTCGAACAGAAACAGTTGGAAGAGGCAGTGGTGGGGCCAGACGGGAGAGCAGGGCCAGTAGCAGGGTGCTTCAGCGCCCAAATGTTGCCCGTATTAGTAAAGCTCCCGTGGCGGGGCCTGATTTTCAGAAGTCTGGAGGTTCTTTTAAAGAAACACCGGGGTTATGACCGACGGACTGTGGTTGTGCAACCTTTGCCAACCAGGTGTCAGCAGGGAGGTTCCACATCCACAACTAGCTTAACTACCACCAGTTTTTCCTTTTTTATTGCGCAGGCAGTATGAATGGGTGCCTATACACCCCAACTGGCCGTGGACCAAGCCCGTCACCTCGGCGTGCACACAACCTGATCCTCCCTGTGCAGCTGATACTCAGCCCCTGCCAGGACCCTGGCAAAAACCACCCCCATCTCGCCTCCACACGCATCCTCCACAGCATCACCTCGAGTTCATATCTAGCCATTTTACCCCAGACGCTGAGCACGGGCGAAAGGAAACGCGAAATAGTGCAACCCACCCGCCACGCCCCAAGCCTAAGTCCACAAGTCTCCAGATTTGGCTTAGCATGATTGATGCCTGCCCTATAGGCTAGTAGTAGACCGCAGTCTTTCGCAACCGTCATGGCGCGCGGCGCCCCGCGGTATTCGGTCCCCAGCCGCAGAACTTTCCCGAGTCGTCCAGCCCCTGCAACCAGCACGTGTCAGACAACATCATCCGTGTGCCCTGCCATAGCCATTCTGATACAAGGTCCACCTGACCACGGACCACGTGGACGAGTGCTTGCGGGCAGGGCCATATATATCGCCTTGACGGCCACATTGGGTTAACTTGGTGGAGGCCCCGGGACCGAGTCTGACCCTGCGGGTTGGTCATATACTGACGATCGCCGAGGATGTGCAGGCTATCCTCACGGTGCCAGGTCTTTGTTCAGGGTCATTACTATGCATCATCCCCACCCCATCCAGTCGCCTCCGATACTACCATCCGTGGCAGCATGGACGTGCATCACGTCGCGGTAGCTCTAGGCACAGCTGCAAGTGCCGTCGCTAAGCGACAGCAGGCGGTGCCTCAAAATGCTGAGCCTAGGCGATAAAAGGCACACCAGCCCAAGACTATTTACAGGCATCACGGCGCAAGAGCTGATCTGTGGCTGGCACCGCCTGACCGAAAGCCAGGCCATGGTTGTGTGTGTGACAACGGCGTAACCCGGTGGCGGCTTGCAAACTCGGCAGACTGACAACATGTGCCATGCGGCCCATGGGTTAAATCTGATGTTTCAGCGTGTCCTCAAGACATGACCCCCAGTCTGGTCTGATTGGCTCACGAAGGTGCGCCGCATCTGTGCCGCATGCTAAGGAAAAGTCCAGCAAAGATGCGGCCACTCTCAGGGCAGCGCAGCAGCCGCCTCCACCTGCCCGCTCACCGACCTGTTGTGCGACTGCCCACGAGGTGGGAATTCAAACATAGTAATACCATTGTTTATCCAGAGCTACCAGCAGCCCAGCAAGGGAGTGATGATAGAGCTGCCAGGATGCAACTTCCACAGAAATGGTGTCAGGTCAGTCAGCTTCCTAAGTCTACAATGAGGTGGAGTGCGACTGCGATACTCGTGTCAGGTGCGGGGTTTAAGGTAACCTCGAGCGAGTCAAACACCGATGGTGTCAGATGGCCGGATGTGCCGCCCTCATAAGCCTCCCATCCCGCTGCTGGCCTGTTGAAAAAATCTCTGACAGCATGAAAGTCGGAAAAAGCTTTGCGTATCGTCACAAGAGACGGGGGAAAAGAGGATCCTGTGATAGCGCAAAGCATAGCATTAGGTCGTTTCTCAGCGCATATCGTCGAGGAGGTGAGAGGTGGAGGAGGCTGAGGAGTGAGGAGAGGAGGAGAATGTTGGCGCGACACAAGAGGGAGAACATGTGAGTGCCCTCACTGTTCAGCGTGGTTTTTTTCGTATGGGCAGAAGAAGAGAGTTGGAGGAGTTGGAGGAGGAGAGAAGATTGGGACAGTCAGGACAGGGTGGGGAGTGATATTCTTACGACTTGTTGGTACTCTGGGCGGCATATGGCAGATTTCATGCTCAGGCTGCCTATCCGTGACCGTGCGCCGGTTACAGAAGAATATTCCACGCACCGATACCTGGGGTATTCACTCTCCTGGACCCCACCCGAGTACAAGCAAAAATCTTTCCAATCTCATCCACGGGAGAGGAAAGGAGTGGAAAGTGAGTGTGAGAATGCATGAATACCAGCAGGCCCTGGTGCATTCAAGCCTGAAACTATTTCCTTGTGACAGCGCTGAGCGGCGAAGAAGGGGCGGTTCTGCGGGACAAGTAGCTGAGTGCGAAGTAGCCGCGAATGCACGGCAGATTGTCTAGCACTGGCAACGGGCGCTTTACCAAGGCTTTGCCCAGCCTATGTCACCCCAGCAAGACAC
This sequence comes from Engystomops pustulosus, assembly GCA_019512145.1. Taxonomy (NCBI): domain Eukaryota; kingdom Metazoa; phylum Chordata; class Amphibia; order Anura; family Leptodactylidae; genus Engystomops; species Engystomops pustulosus. The sequence goes on along the minus strand of WNYA01000313.1, from coordinate 88,639 downwards.
ACTGTCACCTGTCCCCAGTATCTGCAGAGTAGGGCTGATCTTTACAGAAAAGATGGTGAGGGAATTAGTACGTAGCTGACCATACCATCGTCCGAAATGGATTCCACACAGCGTTCCCTACAACTACTGGGTTTCAAAGCTGGACATGTGGCAACGAACTGGCGCTGGACGGATTGGACCAGAGCTTCGTTGCCTTGCCCTGCCGCTAGCACGCCCGTTGTCCGAGAGCCCTGGTTGTTTCATGGCAGCTTGGTGGCATCATCACCCGATAAGCGTACACGCTGTCGACTGACACGCTGAAGGCTGACGCTTATTAAGATGAATAAGCCTGGATTTCTCATAATTTCCAATCTCCACATGGTGACAGGAAGCCTCAACCCTGACCCACAAATTTATCATCCTCCCTCTCTCATTTCTCCTTCTCCCCTCTTTGTACACTAAAGCAGAGGAAAACTGCTATTTTTTGAACCAGGGCCCATCTGGCTCTAGCTATAACTTTATGCATTTAATTTTCTTTCTGGGGGCCCACCTACCCGGTCCTCCGTGTTTTTAAACAATTTTTGCGAGTGCCACATACAGGCACTCAAATCTATTCAAAATTTTTCTGGAGGGCCACCTACCTGCTCCTATGGTTTGAAAACCTCACTTGACTGCCACATATACAGGCACTCAAATTCTATTCATTTTTGGAGGGCCACCACCTGCCCTCTGGTTGAAAATTTTTGGACTGCCAATACAGGCAACTCATCTATTTCATTTTCTGGATGGGTACACCACCTATTGCCTCCTCTGGTTTGGAAACTTTTTTGGGACTGCCACATACAGGCCTCAATCTATTTCATTTTTACGAGAGGGCCAACCTACATGCTACATCCTGGTTCGAAAACTTTGGACCGCCACCATACAGCACTCAAACTATTTCAAGTTTGTCTGGAGGGCCATCCCTACCTGCTCTCTGGTTGAAACTTTTTGGACTGCCACCATACAGGCACTCATCTATTCATTTTTCTGGAGGTGGGGTGGCGGCCACCTAACTGACTCCTCTGGTTTGAAAACTTTTTTGGGACTGCACATTACAGGCAACCAATCTATTCATTTTTCTGGAGGGCCACGTACCGCCCTGTCTAGCGTTTGAAACTTTTTTTGGAATGCCACATACAGGCACTCAATCTTAGTTCTTTTGGCTGGAGGGCCACCTACCTGCCATCTGGTTTGTGAAAATTTTTTGGACGCACAGACAGGACACTATCCAAATTAAGGTTGTCTCATAGCAGCCTCCCACGTTGTCTCCATTGCTGACCCCAAAAGTCGTCCATTATAGCTGCCTCCATACATGCGTCCCCTTATGCAAACGGGTGTGTCAGGCAGAAATTTGGGTTGTTCATGGACTCCAATCAAAGTTGTAACTTGTCGCCACCCTTGTATGTTGTGAGACACACAAAAGTCTAGCTGGCAACTTTACATGTTAGCGATATTATTTCAGCGCTTCGTGCCGGCATCTGTTCTAAAATTCCCATCACCGCCAATCCCAAACTTATAAGAACGCTACACCACATTAATGGTTGCAGCGCTGGGACGGTCTGACCAGGGGGCTCTGGTTCACTTATGACTGACTGATAGGCAGAGGATGAGGGCCTACCTCAGGTGCCAGGTTTCAAAGGTTCATACCTAACGCATCCTCCTCCTACCCCGACGCCCCTCCACCTCCTCCGTCGACGACCATTACCATTCCGTGGGCCACGTGGCGCCCATTCAGTCGGTAGCTCTAGCACCGCAAGCAGTGCCGTCGCATAAGCAACAGCAGTCGTGCTCAAACTGCTGAGCCTAGGCCGATATTAAAAGGCACACCGCCCAGAGCATTACAGGGCATTCCAAATCAAACTTGTACACATTTGTCGCCACCCTGCCGTGTAATCCACAAAAAAGTCTCTGGATATACCACCCTCCTATCATTTACGGATTAGTTATTTCAGCGCTCGCTTGCGCATCTGTTTACATTCCCCTCACCCGCTATATCCCAAACTTAGAATAACGCTATACACTTGGATCTTGTACACCAAAAGGTTCTTAGAAGGTTGCGGTTTGGGGAGTAGCCTAGAGACAGGGGCTTGGGATGGGCGAAATATGCTCGCCTGGAGAGCGTGAGCGCACAGCTATCCATCCACTAGCAGATCCCAACTAAACAAGTTTTAACTGCAGCACTATTAATATACTACGCTAGTCACTGCCTCCTATAAATAAAATATAATCTTATTTATGATAGCGCCATCATTATTCCGTAGCGCTTTACCAATTATCAGAGGAAACAATATACAAAAGGTAGTCCAACAGAGACAAAATTTGTACTGGAATCAAACAGGAGGTGAGGTACCCTGCTGCCAGAGTCCTTAGCGGTTTATGAAAGATGGAGGTGGGGTAGGGTCAAACGAGGGGTATAAAAGAATATTTAATGGTCAAGCCCATTCTTCTTAGGAACTAGAAACAAAATATAATAAATGGACAGTGCTGTCGCTTGAACCACTACAGCCGTCATCTTATATACCAGGTTCCAGGGTGAATGGGACTGCAGAGAGTTGGTGCACTGTGGTTGCTGATAACAGATGGGGAGGACACAGGACGGGTTAGTAGAAGAGTTCAAAACTTCAGATGCAGTGAATGAGTGTTATAGGCTTGCTAATAGAAATGGGTTTTAAGGCACGTTTTGAAACTTTGGAGGTTAGGTTTAGGCTGATAGTCCGGGGCAGAGCATTCCATAGAATGGTGGTGCAGCTCTAGAGACGTCTTGGAGACGCGAGTGGGAGGTCCGCACTAGGGTAGAGGTTAATTAAGATCACTGGCGCATGTAAGAGCACGGGTGGGCGATAATGAGATAGAGAGGAAGAGGTAGGGGGGTGGTGCGGGCGCCAGCATTATACAGAGCTTTATGGGATGAGGCGTATTATTTTTTAAACGTATTCGAAAGGAGGAGAATGCAGCCGTGAGAGACTGGCCATGAACTGTAGGCATACATGGTCCCCCTTATCAAACGAGCTGTGTTCAGGCAGAATTTTGGGTTGTTTTCATGGCTTCCACAACAAACTTGTTAACTTTGTCCCACCCTGACTGTGTAATCCACAAAATATAGGGCAAAAACTTTATCATGTACCGATATTATTTTTGAGGCGTTCTTGTCACCTTTGGTTCCTCTTGCCACCCATTGGTTTGAAATGCCTGAGTCCATTTACGGTATGGCGCCATGCCACTCTCTAGCTGCCGCTGCTGCCGCTGCCTCTGCAGCCGTCCCCTATAGTGTCAGGGTCAATTATTGGGGTGTTTTAGATGCTATCTAGCTTCATTCTGTCACTTGTCATGCCATGCTGTTGCCCATAATTTGGCATAATGGTGCATTTAAGCAGCCTTCAAGAGGCATACCATGCATGCTGTTTCCTGTCCATTTCCGTGGTGGTGTTTCCATCCTTTTCTGAGGTTCCCAGGGTGTTTGGCCAAGTTCCCTGTGCAAGAGCTTGGTCCCTTGAAAAAATGCGTCGAGTCTCCGTTGACTTCAATGGGGCTCGTATTGAGACGAGAAATCAAAGGCATCGGGAGAAAAGTTCGTCTCGAAAACAAGTACCCGAGCATTTTAGTGCTCGCTCATCTCAATTGTACCATTTGGGGTTGGGGTATCACCTATTGTTGAAAATTAGGAACTTTTTTTGAGGGCAGGAGTAGAGAAGCATCAATTACTGTACTGGATTTTTACTTTTTTTTTTTGGTGTTCACCGTATAGCTAAAAAATCATGTTATCTTTATTCTATGGGTTGATTGATGCGATTACGGGGATACCAGACATGAATATATTTTCTTACATTTTACTAACTTTGCATCAAACAAACCCTAATGTGGGGAAAATCTATCCTTATGTATTGCCGTTTCCAGTGGCATTAACATTGATTACTTTTTGGCTACGGATTTTTGTTGGGATGAGTGAAAAGGGAAAAACTCAAATTGTTGGAGGGGTTCTAACAGTTTTTTTTTTTACGGCAGCGTTATCGTGGGGGTTCAATAATGAATTACTTTATTCTGGGTTGTTACGGAACGCGGTGGGTGATACTTATATATATTTGGGGTTTGTGGTATGATTAGACTTTGTTGAGTTATATGTATCCTTTATATGTTTTGGGAGTTTGGGGCATTTTAGTGATTTTGACTTTATTTTTTTATTGAATAACTTTTTTTTTTTTAACTTTTCACTTTTATACCATGGGACATGAACAAGCAATCTTCTGATGCTTCTTCATGGATAATATCTGCAATACTGAGTATTGCAGGAGTATATCAGTGTCAGCCTATACAACTTGAATATGTGATGCACGGCCAGTAGATGACGTCACAGACGCCATCTTACCGGCACTAATTTCTGCAAGTCGAACTCTGGGGTCCAGATCCGGACCCCAGAGTTGCCTTATAGCCAACGATCGGCGCCCCACGAAAACGGTTCGGGGGGGGGCGATCGTGGGGGAAAGACCCCCCCAGATGAGTTAGATGCCGCGGTCGCGCTGACCGCGGCATTAATGGGATAGGGTTAAGCACCGCGATAGGAGGAGACAACTAATAGCCGGCCACCCATGTTCCCGACCTGCCGTTCGGCTCTGATACAGAGCCGGCCGGAAATAAGCGCCGTGGCGGATATATCCGCCACTGTAGCGCTAAGTCACTGCGCTCCGTGGCGGATATATCCGCCACGGAGCGTGAAGGGGTTAATGGCCACCTTAAAGAGGACGTGCAGGAGGAGAATAAAAAATAGGCTGACATTGCGCTGCTCTGCATTCACAATAGTGTAAAATGATGGATGGAGACGTACCGCTTCATCACAGGTCCAAATTAAAAATATATTATAATTTTATTCAAACATATAAAAATGTATAGAGAATGCATTAAAAGTCTATAAATATATAAATGATGCATACATTCATATGGCGGGATTAGCAAATATTTCATAAAATACATAAAATTTATTTTAAAAAATCCATATAGACATAGAAAATTAATATGGATATTTCATAGAAAATTAATATGGATATTTTAGAGACCTAATACATGAATAGTATAAACATACCCGTATTTTTCGAACTATAAGACGCTTCTTACTAAAGGACGCACCACAGATTTAGGCTTCTAAAAAAAAGGAAAAGTAAGGAGGAGGAGTGATCTCACGCCGCCCCGCTGCTCCCGCTGCATCCAGAGCGCGCCGATGCCGGCGTTCCGGCTTGGTTAAACACCCTCCGCTGATGGAGGTCCGGAAACTAAAGTGCTAGTGATGTGGTCCCAAGGTCGCACTAGGAGAGAGGAGCTACAATGCTAAGCAGCGCAGGAAAAAGTGGAACACTGTGGCGGCAGGAGCTTTGGGAGCCAGAGGGAGCAAACGACCTGGATGGAACATCTGCAAACTTAGCAGAGAAGAAGCTTTGAGAGGATTGTCCCTCATGCAAGTTACCACAGGGAGGCTCCGGGGGAACGGTGGATACCTGGCAGGTCAGCCGTCATCTTCCTGAAGAGGAGGTTCGAGGGCTTCATCCCGAGGGTTGTACCCGATCCGTTGGGGTCATTGAGGCTTACTGGGGGTTATCATCGCTCCTAAACAGGTCGTTTGAACCCTTACTTTCTTGCTTCTATGGCATGCTATCTACCGGGATTATAATTGCAGTTACTAACTTGCTCCTGGCTCTACTAATATAACATCGCTCTAATTCCAACTTGCCACGCGGCTGCATTTATGTTCAAGGAGAAAGCCACAGCAACTGTCTAATTGTTTACAGCATTTTCTTTGATTAAGCATTCCCTGCAAGCTATCGCTCTTTTGAAATACACCGCTCTGTGTTTGCACGGATTTGCCTGTGGCGACCTTTGGTCTTTGGGGAGGGTGCAAGCTCCTCTTTTGGGCAGAGAGTGAGGAGGTTAAAGTGAAGACTCCCTCACCTCTGTGGCATACAATTTACTGGAATTGTGGTAGCTTGCTAGTCTGCTTTTGCGCTTACTAACATAGCAATGTACTAACCAAAAACTGCTTCGGGGGAAACTGCTTTGTATTTGCACTATCGCTTAAGAAGAAAGTGTTCGCCTCTCAATTCACTGTATTTTTCTGGACTTATTATCTGTGACACAGCCTGTTGCCTGTAGCGAATTCTAGATCGTGGTGGCTGGGACTGCTATTTTCGGGTAGGGAACAGGGAGGTGGAAGTGAAGACCCTGTTGTATATTATTAAGCCAGGTTGATAAAAATCCGTATGTCAGCATATTGCTGATTTTCTCATCTGCTCAGGCTGAATAATTCAGACATTGGCTAGCTGATCTTTAATTGATATTGTTTTCAACCCTCGCACGTGTGGAAAAAATATTTTTGTGCATCTATTTGAAGACTTATTAGAACTGAAACAGTGTCTAACAACCTGCTTCTGTACCTACTAACATAGCAATGTACTGACTGCTTCGCATTTTCACTATCGCCTAAGAAGAAAGTCATAGTAACTATTTGATTGTTTACTGTATTTTTCCTGACTAACTGTCTAGTGTAGATTACTATTTTTCTGTTAAAATATTGTTCAGTATTATGATCTTGTGTTAACTAGGTCTGCCTGGGGTGAATACCAGTTTTTAATGGTTCAGTTATTGAATAACTGTGGTTGAGACCCTTCCTAATCCTTGTTCGTGTGGAAATACCCTCCTGTGTAATCATTTAAGCCCTATTGTGGGTTAACACTTACTAACCCAGGTCTCTTTATTTCATTTCTTTTTTTTCGGGACATATAAGAGTTTTGGGTTTATAAATAGGGTTTTGTGGAAATATATGTTATATTGCTTGGGGAATATGCTTTAAGTCACTGACCAGAGAAATACACCCTCTCTTGTAAGATTAGTGTACCTTTCTAGCTAAGATGACGCGACCGAATGCAAAAAAAGGGTGCGGGCATTACGCCGGTGTTCTCCCCAATAAAAACCCCCAAAGCACAGAACAGAGTAGAAAAAGTAAGGGAAAATGCCTTAAGGAAACTAGATAAATTCGCTCTATCCCCAAAAAGTGCTGGGAGTGCGTTGTCAGCTTCAAAAAAGAGCAATAAGGAGGGGGAAGGGAGCGGCGAAGAGAGGTGTGACACAGATAATATTGTCTTAACAGAGACCACCTTACAGGAGAAAGCTCCAGTTTTGGTGGAGGAAGACACCCCGGGAAAGGAAAAACCCCATACTCAGAAAGTACTAGAGGAGAAGATTACGGGGCAACAGCCGGGGGGTCGAGAAATTGTGGGGGTCAGTGGGGATCCACTACCCCCATCTCAGACTGAAATTTATGAGGCGATTATGCAATGCAATAGGGCAATAAGGGTCCTAACAAAGGATGTGGGCTAGTTCCAAGAAGAGCTGGTCCGGATTGGTTCGGACTTACGTAAGCATGAGGCAAGATTTGACCAGGTAGAAACGGTAATGCGAACATTAAAAACTAGGTGCGAAGAGCAAAAAAAGAAAATTATTGATTTGGAGTATTGCTCTCGTCGGGCAAATCTTAGATGTCTGGGATTCACGGAAGGGGTAGAAGGGGAAGATCCTATTAAATTTATGCAACATTGGTTTAACGAGGTATTAGGAGAGGGTTTTGCCACCTTCCCCTCCTTTATTGAAAGGGCCCACAGGGTACCCGGGAAAGTCCCAGGGATGGGGGGTTACCCCCGTCCAATACTATTGAAGTTGATAGTCTCAAAAGACAGGGACCTCATTTTGCGAAAATTAAGGAAGATAGAGAAATTGGAGTTTAAGGTTCACCTGGTAAAAATCTTTCCGGATTACACTAGTGAGACCCAAAAAATGAGAAAGGGCTTCATGGAGGTAAAAAAACAAACTAAGACAGAAGAACATAGTATACTCAGTGTTATTTCCAGCTAGACTCAGAATCATATGGAAAGAGAAGACGTTGTTCTTTGGCGATGGGGTGGGGAGGGGCTAAGGGATGCTTAGGTTGAGAGTCTCAGCTTTGCCCTGGTCCTTAGGGAACAGAAGGTAGGGGAGACGGATTGTAGGGTATGGGGGGTGGGGGTAGGTGTATTAAGGGGTTATTTTCTTTTTTTTTTGTTGTTGTCTCTCTCTCCTCCCTCTCGCTGGCGAGTCCTCATTCATTCTCCTGTGCGGGATGGCCATATTTTTCTTTAGGGCTTTTATTGCCGGTATAACCTGGCTAGCCATTTACCTAATTCTCCTGCTTTAATCTGGTATGATCCACGGACGAGGAAACGCATAAGTTTATGAAAATCTTGTCTTGGAATGTTAGGGGACTGGGATCCCCAGAAAAACGGGTAGCAGTCTGGGACTTAATAAATTGTCATCGCCCCGATATAAGTTGCATAGGGAAAGGTTACCATTCCTTTTGCTCTGTTAACACTAGAGGGGTATCACTTTTATTTCACAGGGATTGTCACTTTGAAGAAGAAAAGGTTATAATAGACACAGAAGGTAGATATATTTTTATTTATGGGAATTTGGAATGGAGAAAATAGACTATAGCAAATATATATATCCCCCCCACCATATTCGTCAAATATAATAACCAAATTTTACACTTTTTGCACTGCATGGGAGGATCCACTTATTTTGATTTCAATACTGTTTTGGATTATCACTTAGATACATTTCAGGTCACACAAGGACCCAAGTCTTCACATAGGAATTCAACACTAGCTGGGATGGTAGATCATTTCAAATGGATTGAGGTTTGGAGGGCACATAATCCTAAGAAACGTGTATATTCTTGTTTCTCGGGATCACACATGGTTTATTCACGATTGGATATGGCTTTTTTAAATAGTAAGGCTGCACAGCTAGTTAAGAAGGTGGCGTATGGGAAAAGTGGGGTCTCAGACCATTCACCCCTAGTTATTACACTAGAGAGAAATAAACCACAAAGTTCTAGGGCTATTAGGATATCACCCTTTTGGTTAAATTTACTAGGGAAACAGGACCAGTTTGTGAACAAAATAAATAGGTTTTTTAGCTCTAACAAGGGTACAGCTGCGGAGGAAATGATATGGGATTCGGCTAAGCTTTTTTAAGAGGAGAATATAAATCCCATGTGTGCTACTATAAAATGAAGGAGAACAAAGGGATGCGGGAGTTGGAAGCCCAGGTTGAAAGATTGGAAAATTCATTTATTAGTAACCCCTCTGATGAGAATAGGCGGGCTTGGGAATAAGCCCAGATGTGCTATGTGGACCTGACTAGGCTACAGGCGGATTGAAGGGTTTCTGCCCAGGTCAGAAGAGGGTACTTGGAAGCTAATGTCTCGGGTAAAATGTTGGCTAAATTAGTCAAAGCGGATAAGAAAAAAGAACTTACTACCATCATTGAAAGATCTGATGTGAGTATGATGGATGACCCAGCACAGATCCTGGAAAATTTTACTAAATATTATGAAGAATTGCACGCCTCAAAAAACAGTAATTCAAGAGTGGAATTGGAGAGTTATTTTGGGGATACTATAATTCCCAAGATCTCAGAGACAGGGAAAGACCTATTGGACCAGGAAATATCGCGGTCAGAGGTATTGGAGGTATTATCCCGAGCGGCAGGGGGCAGTGTACCAGGGTTGTATGGGATATCGTTTGAGTTCTACATGTTGTACAAGGACGAATTGTTAGATCACTTGATTGAGATTTGGAATCATTCTCTTCAAAGTGGATCTCTTCTTCCATCTATGAGGGAGGCATTGATAGTTTTAATTAAAAAAACAGATAAAGATAAGCAGAAAGTGGACTCATATTGTCCCATCTCGTTAATTAATGTAGATAACAAACTGCTTGCTAAGGTGTTGGCAGAAAGACTTAAAAAAATAATTAATAATAAGATTATTCACCCGGACCAAAAAGGCTTTATGCCCGGGGGTTCAACATTCGATAATATACGGAGGTTATTCCTAAACATGCAGATGGAACCATCCAACCCTGGTCATAGGTCCCTGTTGCTCTTAGATGCTTCCCGTGCTTTTGATACCCTTGAATGGTCCTTTTTCTGGTACACATTGGAGAAAATGGGCTGTGGGGCCCAATTCATTTCATGGGTAAAACTTCTGCATGAGGAGCCATTGGCACGGGTTTTAGTGAATGGGGAAATCTCCAGGACATTTAAGCTTGGAAGAGGTTCCAGGCAGGGGTACCCGTTATCCCCCCTTTTATTTGCTATCGCTATGGAACCGTTAGCTTGTAAGATCAGACAGAATCAGAATATTATAGGCTTTAGGTTGGGGGATATCCAAGAAAAAATTTCCTTGTATGCAGATGACGTTCTTCTTTACCTCAACGTTCAATTGATAGAGTATTTAGGATATTTGAGGAGTTTGAACAATTTTCTGTCCTGCGCATAAACTGGCATAAATCCGCTTGGCTTCCTATTAACAATCCAGGCTCTTTTGCTCCAAAGAATTTGGTAGTTATCAGTAAGGGGGAAAGTACTAGGTATCTCGGGATTAATATTTCAGAGGACATTACTGAATTTATAGATAAAAATATCATCACGATTATAGGCGAGATGAGGAAAAAAGTCCAGTTTAACATGCTGGTGAGAATGGCTCTCATCAACATGATATTACTTCCGAAAGTCTGTTTGCAGAGCTGGTTTGGAGGGGGAAGCAACCACGCTTAAAGATGGAAAGAATGATGACACCGATAGGAAAAGGGGGATTTGGAGTTCCGGATATGCGGGCTCATTATATAATTGCTCAAGCCAAATATCTCTCTATCTGGTATTCCAACCCGCATAGTTTAGTGGGTAAAAAGATCCATTCTTGCCTTAATTATGATATCTTGGAAATTCTAGAGGCGGAATATTGGGAACTACCTAAAAGGGGCCCTGCCAAGTAAACTTTTCAATTAATGCTTCAAGTCTGGAGGGAGCTCCAGAAGATAACAAACATGAAGGGGTATAACCAGTATACTCCTTTGTGGGAAAATAGGAAATGGCGGGTTCCGGTGGTTAATTACGCAAAATGGATAGACAAAGGTATTAAATATATGCACCAGATTTTGGATAGTGGTTTATTAAAATCATTTATCAGTATACAGGAGCAATATGGGTTAGATGAATCATGCCTTTATACGTATTTACAAATTTTCTATTGGTGGCAAACAGTGGAGAAGTCGCAAAAAGCTATGCAGCCACTTCCACCACTACTACTAATAGCGATGAAGCCAATGATGGGGACTAAGTTTAAGAGTAAAAATCTACTACGGTTTTGGCCAATACCGGAAAAAAAAGACAATAAAAAGAGAATTATGAATAAGTGGACAGCAGTGGTGGGGGTACTGAGTGAATTTCAGTGGAATGTAATTATAGGGGATGCAAACAAGTTACTCAAGATACCCACCCAACGGTTATCCCACATATTTATACTACATAGACTCTACCTCACCCCTAAAATACTATTCAAGTTTGGTCCAAAGGTGTATAGTTGCAATAAGTATGGTATGCATATACATATAAGTTCTGGGGTTCTGTTATTGAATAAAAAAATTAATAAGTATGCAGAGGTAGATCTACCGTTTTCTTTCCACGGGTGTATCTTGGGTCTTTTGGAAAGTGTAAAACTACACAACAAGGGATACGTTATAAAGAAATTGCTATCTTTGGCAAGATTCTGCATAATTAAAAAAATGGATGTCAAAAGACCCCCCCTAATTTTACGCTATGGAAAAGAGTTGTTAATAATACGATCTTGGCAGAGGCCCTAGTGAAATTGAAGGTAAGTAAAAGAGGATATGAAAAGTTTAAATTCACCTGGTATTTTTGGACTAATAAAAACTTTAGCAGGGAGGAAAGTGCAATACTAAGATGAGATAGATGTTAAAGGGGGATCAAGGTAGGGGGAGGGAGAGGGGAGGAGACAAATTAATCTTAGTTTTTTTTGGGTTTTGGGGGAGGGGGGCCACTGGCTATACACTGGACTGGGGGAGGGGGGCCACTGGCTATACACTGGACTGGGGGAGGGGGGCCACTGGCTATACACTGGACTGGGGGGGGGGGGCCACTGGCTATACACTGGACTGGGGGAGGGGGGCCACTGGCTATACACTGGACTGGGGGAGGGGGGCCACTGGCTATACACTGGACTGGGGGGGGGGGGCCACTGGCTATACACTGGACTGGGGGGGGGGGGCCCCGGCCCTTTACTGGGGGGGGGGGGGGGGCGCCGCGGGGCATGGGCGGGGGGGGGGGAGGGGGGCAACTGGCTATACACTGGACTAGGGGGGGCAGGCAATGACTATATACTGGACATGGGCTGACTGACTATATACTGGGGAAAAGGGCTGTTGGCTATATAGTGGTGTGCATGGGGGCTGAATAGCTATATACCGGCTTGTGGCTGTGACCAATGCATTTCCCACCATTGGCTTTTACTCCAGTCAATAGGTTTTCCTAGTTTTTGTGTTAAAATTAGGGGCTTATACTCAAGTACATACATACATATTTTTTAAAATTTAGATAGTATTCTTAAAGGCTACATAAATGAGTTTTTCTGGGATCAGCAATTTCAGGTGCACAGGATCCTCTGCCCTCTAGTCACACGCGGTCCCTCCTGTCACACTCAAGAGGTCAGCAGAGACCAGAACCTCCATGCTGGAGCGGAGATGAGGACTGAGGTATTAGTGCTTTTATTTTCATTCCATCAGAGGCGACTAACAAAAAAAGAAAAAATCTCCCCCCTCTTACCACCACAAGTGTAATGATCTGAGGGTGACGCACTGGGGTGGGTGCAGGCTGGGGTCAGCAGGGGCTCCTACCCGGGTAATGCTGCTGCTTTATTAAAGGAAACCTACCACTTAGAATGGTCGGTGTAAGCTGTAAGTATATGTACACAGTGACTGCACCAGCAGCAGAATAGTGAGTGCAGCTCTGGGGTATAATACAGGATGTAACTCAGGATCAGTACAGGATAAGTAATGTCATGTATGTACATAGTGACTGCACCAATAGCAGAATAGTGAGTGCAGCTCTGGAGTATAATACAGGATGTATCTTTTGTATCCCTATAGTGTTAATGGATGGCATGTAGTAGTTACACGGTTGCTTGCGGTGGAGGCCATGAAGATGACTCGGATGATACATTACACTACATACATGAGGACTCATGGCTTTATTATACAGCAGTTTATATGAGGGATTATATAATGTGTCACTTTATAATCAGACCTAGAACACTGAATACATTTCCTTTGTACACAGGGGCAGGAGAGGACGGCAGAGAAGTCAGAACACAAGGTACAACGATAATAGCAGAAAGTATATGGACTGGTGCAGATGAGACGGACCCAAGTGGATCCAGTTCAAAGGACGGAGACACAAAGAGGAGACGTGAGGCTCGCAGGAGAGGAGGCCTCACCCGCCGGCTGGACGCATTTGGCTTGATGGTAAACACAAAAACCAGAGAAGCTTCACTCAGCCGCCACCTCCATGTGTAAGGACTGTCTGTCCTATACTCCGCACTGCTCGCACCTATCAGGACGGGTTACATTGTATTTATTCTTATTTTTTCTTTTGCATTCATTATTCTATGCAAATATTTACATTTATTATTTTAAAAATATGATTTTTTAAAATTTTGATAAATGTACTACTGACTATTTTATAAGTGAGTGTGAATAAATTGGTGTAGTAGAGTTGTGTATGGATGTAGCAGTGCTGTGTGTGCATGAACAAATGTATCAGTGCCGTGTATGGATGTAGCGGAGCTGTGTGCATGGATGTAGCAGAGCGGTGCATGAGTGTATGAATATAGCAGGGCTGTGTGTATGTGAATGGATGTAGCGGAGCTGTGTGTGAGTGTACAGATATAGCATAGCTGCGTATGAGTGAATGAACGTAGCAGAGCTGTGTGTATGTGAATGGATGTAGCGGAGCTCTGTGTGAGTGTATAGATATAGCATAGCTATGTATGAGTGTATGAATATAGCAGAGCTGTGTGTATGTGAATGGATGTAGCGGAGCTGTGTGTGAGTGTATAGATATAGCACAGCTGTGTATGAGTGAATGAACGTAGCAGAGCTGTGTGTATTTGAATGGATGTAGCGGAGCTGTGTGTGAGAGTATAGACATAGCATAGCTGTGTATGAGTGAATGAATGTAGCAGAGCTGTGTGTGCAGTGCATGGCCAACATGGTTGTTTTAACTGGTGTTAAGTATACTAAATCTGGCGTTATATTATTATTATATAACACCTGATTATTATAATAGTAATGTATTATAGTAAGGTGTGTACTATAGTCCGAAAAAAATAATCTTTGTTATTCCGTCCCCCCCCCAAAAAAAAATCTCCAAGATAAACCAAGGAACTTGATGGTTGGTTTTGATCCAGCATATTGTTATATTATATTACTTTCTTTTAGACAATTTTCATGAATTATTGTCGATATGGTAGATTTTTAGTGACTACCAATTTGCCGCCAGATTAGACGTTCCCCTGCTTTGTGGTTTCATCGCTTTCATACTACAGATCGACAACTCGCTTGGAGGGCGAATTCCAAGAAAACGACGACAAGTGAAGCCAGGGCTGAGCGGAGGAAACATCTGCCTGTGGTCTGGGCATCGCCTCTGACGCAAGGGCCGCTGGGTTCAGGCAGCTGCTGGCAGAGGTTATGGCGCCGCTGTCAAGATGGGTTCATATACGGCACAAGGATCAGCCTTACGGGTGTGTATAGATATTTATATGCAAATATTGCTACCTAATGGCAAAGTAGATAATGATGGAGTGAGGGGGTTATCCTTAAATGCTCATCCAGCTCCGCCTGCTTCATGAGTAGAATAATAGAAGGAAAACCAGGAACAACAGAGCAGAAGAAGGGGAAGGAGGTCATTTTGTAGCTCTCTGGTTTATCTGCATGATTAAAGTTTAAGGGAACCTGTCACCAGGGACCCCATTTTCACTAAAGACAGGTTGCAAAGCCCATTACAGCTGCATTGCACATCTGACTTTCTGCTTTCTCTAAGCATTTGCATTACAATATAATTGTGTGTTATAACTTACCTTGCACCCTGACAGAATCCTCTGTGTAGTCCCAGGGGTTGAGCTTTGGTTTGGATGCATTTCAAAAAACAACATGTGACTTGTCTGCGCTGCAGACTCCTCAGCTCTCAGCCCCCACCTTTGTGCTCCTGTACAGCTCCTCCCACCCCCACTGATGTCAGCTCACCAGGCTGTGAGCTCTGTGAAGGAGAAGGAGGGAGAAGCTGTACAGGAGCACAAAGGTGGGGGCTAAGAGCTGAGCAGCACAGACAAGTCCCATGTTGTTTTTGGAGATGCATCCAAACCAAAGCCCAACCCCTGGGACTACACAGAGGATCCTGTCAGGGTGCAAGGTAAGTTATAACACACAATTATATTGTAATGCAAATGCCTAGAGAAAGCAGAAAGGCAGATCTGCAATGTAGCTGTAATGGGCTTTTTAAACCTGTCTTCAGTGAAAATGAGGTCCCTGGTGATAGGTTGGCAGGAATAACACTGCCATATGACTGCACTTACCATATCTATATTCTGCATAATATCCTGGAAGGATGGGTGACTCCGAAACTGCTCGAAGAGCTCCCGCTTGTACAGCAAGGCGTACACCAGGTTGGGGTTGTGGTGGAGGGAATTGCTCAGGCAGGAGTTGATGATCTCCAGCATCATTCGGATCACTTCCTCAATCACGTTCAGGTCTTGTGCCTGCGTCAACAACGACAATGATATAAGTTAGACACAAAACAGGAAGGTAAAGAACAGCTCTAATAACTGTAAAAATGTTAGAAACAGAACAAAATGTTAAAATGTTAATCAATGACAAAATAATTAATGGTAAAGGGAAAAGCATGATCTAAGGAACTCATCCAGCCATATACTACCCTGCTCTGTACTGATGAGGGGCAATAACTGTGAAACAGATGAGTTTCTTATTTGATTGATTGGAGCCTATTTGCATACAATTTTTCCCATGGGGAATCCTCTTTAAATAAGTCTCCTTACAGTGTTGTGTCCCTACAACAATAGTTGTATCGAAGGCAACACATTCAACGATATATTACCCTACTATGTACTGATGAGGGGCGAGAAACTTGAAACAGGTCATTTTTAGTTTCGGTTGATTGCAGCCTATTTTTACACTATTTTCCCATGGAGCATATGCTGTGGTGTCCCTACAGCAAGAGATGTATCCAAGGTAACTCATTCAACCTGCTATGTACTGATGAAGAGCAGAAAATGGAAACAGATCATTTCCATATTTGGTTGATTGGAGCCTATATGCACGATTTTTCCCACGAGGCATTCTCCCTAAATAAGTCTTCATATGCTGCCGACTTTCCACAACAAGAGCTTTATCTAAGGTAACATATTCAACCATATATTACCCTGTTCTGCGCTGATGAGGGGCAAGAAACTCTAAGCAGAAGTTTCCAATTTGGTTGACAAATTTGAATGCTCATTTGCACTCCCTGGAGCTTTTTCTGCATCCACCTCTGACTATCTGCATAAGAGTTGTGTCTATGTCATCTAAAACTACAGTGCCTTGCACTGATGAGGAGGATGCAACACAATAGTCCAAGGCAACCTGCCCTGCTCTATTTTTTTTTTTTTTAATTTAACACAATGTAGATTAGCTCTACTCTATGGTCATACCACATCACATAAACTCCCTTGTTAGAGGAGGCCAGCTATATTGTTTCTCTTGCTTTATAGCGCCATCATATTCCGTAGCGATTTTCTCCCATCTCCCTTTGTCAGGTCTCTTCATGTTCATTCCAGCTTGTAATAGAGTAAAAATACCCCTCAAAGATGTTAAGAGGAGTATCTTTTACCCTTCGGGATTGCAGTACGACCTCTGCCCTATGCGGAACTTGACTATTCTACCATCATCCCTGCTGATCCGTGGTGCCAAACCATAGTGTAACCAACATCCTGTGTATGATACAGTGATTGAGATTACTACTAGTGGCTGTGTATTATCTGCAGATTTTAGTTATTGGGGCACATTTCCAAAGGGTCCGTCGGATGCATTTCCGTCGGGTTTCCCAAATATTTCCAAATTGCCATGAATTGCACTGGGTTTTTGGCGCACACAATCGGATTGTGGCGCATCTGCGCCGGCTTTCATGTGACACAAATCGGCGGGGTTGTGTGGTAGGACAACCCGACTGATTTGGATAAACCGCGGAATTTAACTTTCAAAATTGTGTCGCAAGATCAGCACTTACATGCACCGGGAAGAAGAAGGAGAACTCCGGTGGACCTGAGCAGGGAAGCGACACATGCAGGATATCGGGCGCACGATCTTAGTGAATCGCTGCAGCTCCGAATCCTTGTCGGACATTCTGGATCGGCGGCGTCAACAGGACAGGTAAGTAAATGTGCTCCATTATGGACATGTTATGCATAGGGATGGTGCCCTATATCGTCAATGTGATGTTGGTGACCCAACATTCACTATCTGGGTCACTTTCATGGTGCCAAAGCTATAGTCTGCCTAGCCAAGTCATATAAATCTCACCCTCCCACCCAAAAATCACTCGGATCAGCCTGACCTTTGTGCCGGCACCATATGGCGGTCAGCGGCAGATATCGTCCAGAAACAAAAGCGGAACATTTCACAATGTGCCGGAAGACAACGACTCCGGGACTTGGGGGATTTCTTTGATTTTTTTTTGGAAAGGGAAATGCAGTCACATAACAGGGTCCACTGCCCTCCCGGTATCATATATCTGCCGGCGATGTGGCGCTGGAATTAATGGTCACGGAGCCGGCAGACACATTTGTTTGGACGCTCTGACATAGTACAGTGAGGAGGAGGAAACAATCAGGCCTCTCACAATGAGATAAAAGTAATTTTCTCTCGCGGAATAATGGGCTCTGCTAAGCGAGAGCCAAGTGCAACACAAGACTGAAAACAAATAGCAATCAGGGCTTCAGTGCGTGGCACCAGCCTCCCTGGGCCCGGGTCTGGCAGCACCGACACAGCTGCACCAAATGAATGGGTGTCTCTCTGCTGGAATTCCTGCAATTCTTATGGCTTTTTTTGCTGTGTTTGTCTAAGCCGGAGCCTTGTGTACATTATAGCAGGAACCTGGCAGGCCGCGGCTTTCAGCACATTTACTAGCTGACTGGCACTGAGCGGAAGTGGCGCTGTACACCTCGGGTCACCACATTCCTGGACGCTGCGGGTCATTGGGTTGTGAAGCCCGGCGGAGAGATCCGTCGCCTGGGAAAGTAGAGATCTTGTAATGATGATCTAGACTGCAAATGATGCCATGTACTGCAGGACGGAGCGTAAAGATGTGCCGTGCAGGGGTCTGGGAAGTGTCCAATATTATTGTCCCTTGAATTTTGTGAAACTTTAGAGAAAATATTATAAAAGTAAAGTAAAAATTAAAAAAAAAGGCCTCTAGGAACCCTCTAAAAGCAGAGGTCACAATCCTCCTCCACTGACATACATTAAGGGTCTTAAAGGGAACCTCTAACTAGATTTTACCGCATTAAAGGAAACCTACCATTTAGAATGGCAGGGGTAAGCTGTAAGTACCGAGCACCAGCTCAGGGTGAGCTCAGGGTGAGCTGGTGCCGGTACTTACTTTTGTTAGTGTTATAAACCGCGGTATCGCGGTTTTAACACTTTTTAAACTTTAGAGCAGGAGAGGCTTCGGCGCTGCGTGCGCCTACATAGGAAATAGCGGAGATGTTGCGCGCGCACGGTCGCGTGCAGCGCTGAAGCCTCTCCTGCTCTAAAGTTTAAAGAGTGTTAAAACCGCGGTACCGCTGTGTATAACACTAACGAAAGTAGGTACCGGCACCAGCTCACCCTGAGCTCACCCTGAGCTGGTGCTCGGTACTTACAGCTTACCCCCGCCATTCTAAATGGTAGGTTTCCTTTAAACTCCCAGCTCCCCTCAGTACGGGTATGAAATGTCCTTTCTAGAATTACCTGTGAAATTTCCCCCGTTCACCTACAAAAAATCTCCAAAGTCATATTTTACCTGAGATGAGTCAGGTTTAGAGGCTGCACGGGGAGTGTCACTTCAGACGCCCCTATTGTGAGTTCTATGGCACCTACAAACATGCTGGTGTCAAATTAAAGATAAGAATTTCTTCTTTCAGATGGCATCAGGCTTGTGGATTATGTGACCTGGAGATAAAGGCAGTAATTAAACTAAATTTTTAGCGGCAGCTATGTCTTTACCTGCCTGTATCTCTGCTTCTGCACTTCACAGAACCACAAGCTTGACGCCATCTGAACGAGCAGATTCTTATCTCAAATAGGACACCAAAATAATGTTTCTAGGTGCTACAGATCCACAGATAGGACAAGACTCTCCGTGCAGCCTCTAAACTAGACACAAAAAAAGAGTATTAAAAAAAAATAAAATCTAGTATAGGGACAAAAAGAGAAGCGCCACATCTGGCTTGTACACCTACAAAAAAATGTATTTGTGGAGAATTTATTTATGTGGAAACATAGTCTTGAAGGGGTTTTGTTATTTAAGGGAAATCTACCATCACTTCCTAATAGATCCAGGCACTGTGACTGTGGTGATCATCTTATATGTGTTATCCATGGCCTCCTCCCTTCTAAAATCAACTTATATAATTATGCTAATGAGCCTGAAGGGCTATAAGGGGCATTACCAGTGCGCCTCCCTGCTGTAGCTTCACAGGCTGTTACACTGTGCATGAGCACTTCCTCCTTCCACAGTGCGAGATTACATCATGCAGGGGGAGGGCAAAATGCCAAGGGAGCAGGGGGAGGGGGAATGGCAGAGGGAGCACGGGGAGGGGGAATTGCAGAGGGAGCAGGGGGGAGACAGTATATAACAAAACAGGGGATAGATAACTGTGTACTTTTTTGGTTGTATAATGCTCTACCGCTCCACCACTCACTGTAAGGTAGGTTCCCTGCAAGAAGGGTCGGGTACGTGCAGACACTTGCTGTATGTGCGGGTGCTTTCCATAGATCCTCTCGGCTCATGTAGTCGCACGCTGACAATATAAATAATCCGCCTGTGGGCACGTTCTTAGAAATCCCTCGTACGAGTCTAAAGGCGAAACTAAATATAAAAGCGGCCTCGCCCCATCTTCCTGCAGACAGACAAATATTGGCCGGAGCCACATTACGTTAGAGGTGGAGGACGGGACACCCCGGCTTCCCTTGTGTTTGGCGACTAATGATGAATTATCGGAAACGCGGCCCGAAATAGGAACAAGATTTTTCCGAAAAAGATGTGAAGATTCCGTCATGGAGCGGCGGAGCAGTCACCTCTGTGAATAGGTTCCTTGCTCTGCGGCCCCCGGGACCATGCTGGGGACCTGTCATGGCGGAGGCCAATGGTGACCTCATCTGGCTTGAGGTCTGTAGGGTGGCCGAGGTCAGGAGGGCTCCGCTACACAGATTTACTGGAAGCCTCGGATACCTACATGACATCATGATTCCAGGGATCATCCAAGATCCACAACGCTCCACATGATGGACGACCATTCCATACTGGAAACATTCTCCTGCCATCCCAATGTGTCCTCCAGATCCTGCATCATTTGCTCCAGAGCCTGAACCCTGAGGGTGGGGGATCTGGAAGAGGCGTCTGATCACACATGAGGCAGAATTCACATTGTACTTTGCTGTCCGTCAGCTGTAGGCATCGGGAAAGTGCCCCAACGTGAGTGAGTGCCCCCAAACATATACATAACTACCCCAGTGCAAGAGATAACATCGCCTGAAGGATGTTACAAACTTTACATAGAGTGACACCACCTGGTGCTCAGAGTGTGTAGCAATGTGCATGTCCACCTAAGTTCTGCAGGACGCACATGCTCAGTTGCTCTCTGCACAGCCAGACCTCAGCATAGTATCTGCTCAACAGCCAATAGAAATCACTTCCAGAGAGAAGCAAAGCCTCTTTTACACATCTCTCCAGGCACAATGAATAACACTGACTGCAGAGAGCCAAGAACACAGCAGTGTCAGGACAGACCCTTTTTATACAATCCTGGGAAATGAATCCATATTTACAGTCCCGCTGCTGCTGGCAAGATACACAAAGCTATGATTACACTTGAATACACTTGTTGCAGAGAGCACAGAGCACAGCTGTGCAAGTACACAAGAGTATGATTACACATCTCTCCAGGGACAATACCCAACACTGCCTACATGTAGCACAGAGAACAGCAGTGTGAGAACACATCCCCTTAGTACAATCCTGGAATGTCAATCCATATTTCACAGTCCTGCTGCTACGAACAACATACACAAATGTATGATTACACATCTCTCCAGGGACAATACCTAACGCCATCTTCAGATAGCACAGAGAACAGCAGTGTGAGGGCACATACTCTCAGTACAATCTTGTAAATCCATATTTCAGTCTTGCTGCTCAGAACAGCATACACATATTAGACCAGGGAGAATAACAAATGGCACAGAGCACAGCAGTGTGAAGACACACTATTTTAGTACAATCCTGAAATATAGATCCATATTTCACAGCCCTGCTGCTACTAACATACACAAAGGTCTAATTGCGCATATCTCCAGGGACAATGTCCAACACTGGCTGCAGAGAGACTACAGAGCACAGCAGTGTGAGGACACACCCTTTTAGTACAATCCTGAAATATAGATCCATATTTCACAGCCCTGCTGCTACTAACATACACAAAGTCTGATTACACATCTCCCCAGGGACAGTAAATAACACTGGCTTCAGTTTTTCCTGGCTCCCTTTTACTACTTTGTCATAAAAACTTTCTTCTTTTGCCTTTTTACCATTTTCAGTATTTCTGCTTGCAGTCAGTGAATGGCGTATAGCAGGCTCATATTCTACGGCAAATGTTACATAATACTGGAACGATGTATCAGGGAACAGAACAGATTCCGGCGCTGATTTCTATACAGTCCGTGGAAGTGCATCAATGGGTAATAGACTCATTCAGACCCCATCAAGTCTCCGAGGACAAATAACACGGCTGCCATTTCTTCCCAGGAATTCTCCCACCCAACAATGGTGCGCAGAAGGGAAAACTAAAAAGTGCAAGATGGATTAGTGCAAATCTGCGGGGCGGTCCGGCATTGTACATAGGTTTCCTTTTATACAGAACCAGTGGGACAGAACGTCCCCGCGCATCCCCGGAGAGATTACGTTACGGATTTAACAATCGCGCCTCTCATTTTGCACAATGCCTTACATTCTGGGGTTAAACCTCTTTTTGAGGGCACAGTTGATATTGGCGGGCTGTATGGGAGGTCCGACCGGCTGGATGAATAGAAGAACAGCTCCGGCAGAAACCCGACACTAACCCCCCCCGAGTGCTGGGGACTAGAGGAATACTTTAGCTGAATGACATTCGGAGAACGCTGCAATTACACAATGGCATGCGAGCTAAACGCCGGGGATGGGCGCTAAAGAGGTAAACGCACAAGTCACCGGCCGCCTAGGCCTCCGGCACCATGCTGCCACTGGACAGAACCGACCCACTATTCAACATAACCCAAAATACACACGCACGACTGCAGAACACAGGTCATCATCAGCTCATGCGTGGTGTTTTAAAGGGGTTGATTGTTATCTCCGATCCTCAATGTGATCAATGAAGGTCCGACAACTGTCCAGGGCCCTCCAGTGATCCCGTGAATATAATGGCAGGTCATGTTCAGCACTATAAACCCCTATTTACTGAAAGTGATGGAGATACCGGAGTGCCGTGCTCAGCAATTTCTGACACTCCGATAGTATTGAATGCAGCGTGCTGAACCTGCCGCTTCATTGAATTAGTGAGAATACGACCCCCTCTTCTACTGAGGGTACCCCCCCTTCCCAATTAGATTGTGGACCCCTAATCCTATGGATAGAGAATAACAATCGAGCTTTAGGCAACTCATTTAAAGGGGTTGGCCACTATTACAAAACTTTACAAGGATCAGTACGAGAGCCAAGTTACCAGTTGTATAAAGTTACCAGAAACAATGCAAGTCCAAAGTCTTGGTGGGTCATGTCACATGCTGGTCCTGGGGGCTTACAAATACTTGGCCTGGGTAACTACTACAGTATATGGGTGACCCTATTAGGGTCTTATACGCTCAGTGGCCACCCCTTTAACGGAATATATAGCCTGATCAGTGTCCTGTATTATAAGCATGGATTTCTTGAGAATATTGGAATGGTCTCATTCCTTCTAATATCAACTTTTATAATTATGCTAATGCTAATCTGGAGGTGGTGGTACCAGCGCCCCTCCATGCTGTAACTTTACAGGCTGTTACTCCCCCTGCTCCCTCAGCACATGCTCCTCCTGCCTGCTGCAATCTCACAAAGTGGGAGGGGGGGGGGCTGGGAAGTGCTCATGTACAGTGTAACAGCCCCTGAAGCTACAGCACTCTTGCGGCAGTATATATTCACACCATGTGGCGGTATTCTCTACACCTTACACTTCTCCGCTTGCTGTGGAGGATGATGCTGGTGACCCGGGCCCAGGACGTTATCAGCCTATGATTAATCCTGCCCTTCCCTACTCCTCATAAATTACTGGATAATCCCGGCTGTGGTGTCGGCTGGGGCTGGCACCTACTCTCTGTCCTAAATTACAGAGTCGTATGATGTCAGCTTCCGTTTTATGAAGAATTTACAGTAAATCCACTTTCAGATAATTAAGGGCATTTGTAGCTGCTTAAAGGGACGGCCCTGATCTTAGTTTTATAACATTCAGGGAGTTTCCGTAAGAAGACGAGGAAACCACCGGAAGAAGGCGGCAGGATCCATATCGGACCATCCAAAACTACGGGGCCTTTCCATCCCTCTGCAGGACACGGAGCTCTCACCTATGTATAAACATGTGTAATTCCACACCTTTTCAAGATCTCTGCTTGCTAGATATGAAAATGTGCAGTCTTATTTAACCTGTTGTGCGCCAGTGTCTCTCTCTGTAGTAATGATCCATGTACTTGTGACATCCCGTCACTTTCCATTCACTGACAGATATAACCTTTCCTCAGGATGTATCTGTTACTCTTAAATATTCCAGCCAGAAGCTTAAAGAACCAATTCACTTTAGAGGTGATAAATGTGAGAACGGTCAAGATCCGACCACCATGACCCAGTTCCCACAGCCACGAGATTGCAGATAGGAGGTTGAAAAGGTGAAGGGTGCCTCTGCCCTACATGCTCCAGTCTATACAAGAAGACTTGGTTCTCTTGTTGTATTTCTACAGTGAGCTAGGTGATGGAGCCGTATTTATAGACTCAGCAAGGTGATAAAGTTATATACTGAGCTAGGTTCTGGTGCTGTATTTATGTACTGAGCCAAGTTCTGGTGCTGTATTTATATACTGAGCTTGGCTCTGGTGCTGTATTTATATACTGACCTAAGTTCTGGTGCAGTATTTATATAATGAGCTAGGTTTTTGGTGCTGTATTTATATACTGAGCTAGGTCCTGGTGCTATATTTAGGTAGTAAGCTAGGTCCTGGTGCTATATTTAGTTAGCAAGCTAGGTTTCGGTGCTGTATTTAGGTACTAAGCTAGGATCTGGTGCTGTATTTATGTACCGAGCTATGTTCTGGTGCTGTAGTTATGTACTGAGCTATGTTCTGGTGAAAAAAAAAAAAAAGGAAAAGTATATTTTACACCAATTAAAATATCCCTATTGGTCGCACTAAAGTAAAGCACACACAGACATACATTTACACACTCATCTCTGCATCATCCATAGTTACACACTCATCTCTGCATCTCATAGACACTCAGCTCTGCATCATCCATCCACATACACACTCAGCTCTGCATCATCCATCCACATACACACTCAGCACTGCATCATCCATCCACATACACACTCAGCTCTGCATCATCCATCCACATACACACTCAGCTCTGCATCATCCATCTACATACACACTCAGCTCTGCATCATCCATCCACATACACACTCAGCACTGCATCATCCATCCGCATACACACTCAGCTCACCTATACACACTCATCTATGCTATACACACTCAGCTCAGCTATACACATTCAGCTCACCTATAGACACACACACACGCACACACATACTTCCCCCATTCCCTTCCTTCTTACCCTGTCCCAGGGCAGCATGGCAGTATGAGACATGTGGTGATGTAAGAAGCATGTGATCAGTCACATGATTCTGACATCACCGCAGGTCCTGGACCTGTAGGACATCAGGGAGAGGGGAGAGCAGTGTAGAGGCTCCTCTCTGGGAGATCGGGTGCAGCTCTATATCAGGGAATCTCCATTACCGTGGTCAGGAGGGTCTGGCAGTGCTGGATCCTCCTGACCTCCGGTTTATAAGACGTAGGAACTTTTCAGGCAGATTTTTTCTTGCTAAAAACTGCGTCTTATAGTCCAGAAAATACGGTAGTTTATAGTCAATATATATAAACGTGTAGACACATATACATAACAACAAGTAGTAATTAGATACAGGAAAATGGAAAGTGATACCGATCCTATTGCCGTTAGTCACGATTTCTCCCGTATGCTGAAATGTAATTTCAGCATAAAAAAATGGACGGCCACCTAAAGTCAAGTTCATACGGGCATATAGGAGTTATAATGGGAAACGTTTGTAATGTGGTAAAAGCAGAATTTGTATGTATGTTTCATACAGTTTGTATGAGGACCGCGATCTGTCCATTTTCTATTCAAAAAACCTAATGGTTTAGGGTAAATAACTAAATTTGATGTTCTACTTACTGATATTTTTGTAGCGAGCCGGCAGGAGTGCTGTGTGAGGCGTCCCTGCTGGTTTCACGGGTTTAAATGCTCAAAGATCGGGAACTGTGCAGGCGCCGGAGTTGGGCGCATCCGCAGTATGTTCTGATTGACAAGCCGTGCAGCAGCGCTGATGATGTCAGTGCTGGAACCCCGGAAAGGTATGTAGATTGCAAGAAAAATTGATCAGATGATAACTACACTGGCTATTCGTATGAATGTGGATTTACTTGTGGATCTTAAGAATCATGGTATTGGGTGAGGGAGGTATGGCATGTAAGTGGAGGGTGATAAGTAAGATAATTAGTAAGAAGAATGTGATTGATCAGGTAATTACTACACAGACTGTCTGTAGAAGGTTGAGGATGGATCTTAGAGGGGGTTGGGATATCGGATGAGAGAAGTATGGCACGTAAGGGGGATAATTAGTAAGAATAATAATAATAATGAAATACCTTTCTGAAGGAATTAATAGCGCAGTGTTAATTAGTCTGTTGTGTCAATGACACACATAACCTATATATGCACATATGTGGGGACGACACATAAGAGATCAAGTCGCTGTGTCCAAAGACAAATAATATATCATGGGAATTATAACTGAATAACTGTATCCATGAATGAACCCAATGGTACGTGGAGATTGTACATCCATACAGTAATATATTCTGAGGGAAATGAAGTGGGCTTGCAGAGATGAAAGGGGAAATAAAATAAAATCTGCTCGGCAACTGTGAAAACTAGTGGCTAATATTGAAATCTAGGAGCAGCATATAAGTAAACAGTTAAAAATTAATCACCTTTATTAAAGTCTATTAAAAATGGAATTGCAAACTCACATATAGAATAATAGGCCCGAGGCCTAGACGTCCCAACACCCACACCCTAGTGAATCCATATATACACAATTAATTTAATTAGGCGCATAAGGTGATACACACCTGCTTGAGGCTAACAGAGTTGCAATATGGGTACAAACGAGAACATACCTGACCTGGGGATACCTCAGTGTTAGACCCACCAGTGATGTTATTTGCCCATATGCTTGTCAATGTCCGTCTCAGTAGTATGGTTTTGGAGGAGCCACCTCTTTCTCTTCTGGAGGTCAGTGGGGGAGGGGTGTGACACCTTATACTAGGCTTCCCCTATTCCCCAACAAGCTCCCGCCCTTACAAGGGCAATCCCAACAACTGTCCCTTGTGCTAAATGTTACGTCACACCTCCCTGACGCGTTTCCACAGAATGTTTCATCAGAGGGAGAAACTTCATACGTACATTGCCCTAAAAACAATAATTAAGCTTATATCAGTATAAACATTGCATCCCCTATACCCAGGTAGGTTTCTTCTATCCAGCTCACCTTAGGTCAGCGGGGCAATTCCATAAACAATGGTCCGGTGGGGGAGGAGTGCCTTCACCCATCCGTTTGCGCCTAGTGTCCACACCGTTTAGTTGGCGTGTGACGCCTTACCGGATTAGGGCTGCTTAAAAAGGGCCCGTCCCGCCCCTCGTGACCTCATGCAGATATGCTGGGGGCTTGCCGGTTTGCCTTCAGCGTGTTCCCCATATCACGAAGATCATACTTACCACGCTGGCGGTCAAACCGGAAGTGTCGCCCACGTCACTTCCGGGACGGCGGCCAAAGGTTCTAACGCTAAGGCGGTGCCATAGCAACGCCTTAGGAAGCCGCGCCTGCGCAGTTCAGTTGCAGGCAGCGGACCTTTACTCTAATAGGCCTGGTTAGACCCACATCGCACAGGTACAGATTGAAACCTCATAGCGCTACAAGCTTTGTCATGACATAGTTGGTATTCAGGTAAGTCCCGATCATAGCGCTGCAAACTTGTCATGACATAGTTGGTATTCGGGTAAGTCCCGATCAAGACTAAAAACAAAGATACATCTAGTACGTTTAGGTCCAACTTGTGATTGTGCTTACAGGGTAAACGGGACATAGTAAGTATTCAGGTAGGTCCCGATCGCACCTACACTCGCTAGTATACCTCAGATATTTAAGTATAGGTGATTGTGCCCTTCTGTAAACGCATACAAACGCCATTACAATCATATATGGGAACATAGACAGGAGGGCCGGCTGCATCGTGTTTAGATAAAACAGGCATATTGTAACTGGAGGTTGAGACCCCTAGGGGATACGGTGTTAAGTAAATATATCCATCTAGCCTCCCTCTGTAGTACCCTCCGGTCCCAGTCTCCCCCCCTGGGTGGGGGGGACACCAGTTCAATTCCTGTAAATTTAATGGCAGCAGCTTGACCATTGTGCCTGGCATGTATATGACGCGCTATTGGGGTGTTCCGATTGTGTTCAATATCGCCTAGATGGCTTCCAATCCTTCTGCGGAACTCTTGAATCGTTTTTCCTACGTATTCGAGTCCGCAAGCGCATGTAGCTTTATATATGACTCCCTTGGACTTACAGTTAATGAAGTCTTTAATAGTGTATGTCCTATTGCTGTTGTTCCCGACAAATGATTTACCTGTCTTCAAGAACGGGCAGGCTACGCATCCACTGCATTTAAAGCAGCCGGGTGTCTTTCGCTCAAGCCAGGTGCCTTTGGGAGCAGGGGCCATATAGTGGCTATGTACCACTCTGTCCCGTATCGATCTGCCTCGCCTAAAGGTCACCATAGGTCTGTTCCCAATAACATCCTCCAGGTCTGGATCCATCTTGAGGATGGGCCAGTGTTTAGCCAAGATTTCTTTGGCCATATCAGCCCCGTTATCAAACGTGGCAATCATCCTCATGACTTTCTGTACCTTGCTCGACTCCTCTTTCTTAGGGGTTAGGAGGTCCTGTCTATCTTTTTCCACTGCATGTTGATATGCTGAGCGCAGACAATGATCGGGGTATCCCCGTTCTCTAACTCTGCCCCTCAGATCATCTGCAAGTGTTTTAAATTCTTTTCTGCTACTGCAGTTGCGTTTCATCCTAAGGTATTGACCCTTAGGGATGCCCTTACATAGTGCTCTAAGGTAATTACTTTCCCAACGTAATAGTGCGTTTGTGGATGATGGCTTTCTATATACTGACGTCTGTAGAAAGCCCCTGCTGTCTTTCCTAATTAGTACATCCAAGAATGGGAGTTGGTGTTCCTCGATTTCGCACGTAAAACGTAATCCAATGCTGTTCTTATCCAGTTTTTTTACAAATGTTCGAAAGGACTCTTTGTCGCCTCTCCACAACACAAATATATCATCGATATATCTTAGGAAGAGTTCTACTCTCTTTATGTCCTCTGGGGGGGAGTCACCAAAGATAAAATACTTCTCCCACCAGCCCAGGAGCAAATTTGCGTAAGTGGGGGCGCACGGGCTCCCCATCGCAGTGCCCCTGAGCTGGTGGTAGAACTTCCGGTCAATTAAAAAGAAATTATGGGTTAGAGAGAACTGTAGTAGTTCTACAATAAACAGATTGTGGGGACCAAACTGCCTGCCTCTTGTAGATAGGAATGCCTCAACTGCCTCTACTCCCTTACTGTGTGGTATTGAGGAATACAGGGCTTCTACATCTATACTCCCTATGTATACCCCTGTGTCTACCTGGATTCCTTCAAGGTGTCTCAGTAGATCTGTCGTGTCTCTAATATATGATGGTAAAGCCACGACAAAGGGCCTTAGGATCTGATCAATATATACCCCAATGTTTTGGCAGAGCGAGTTGACCCCGGAGACTATAGGTCTCCCTTTTAATGGTGTAACACCCTTATGAATTTTCGGTAGGGTATAAAGGTGGCTATTGTCGTGTGTGCTGGGAGAAGAAATCTATATTCTGTTTCTGATATCAACTTTTTCCCCAAGGCCATTTTTAGTATGCCATCTAGTTCTTTCCTATAGATTGGAGTGGGGTTCTCATTCAAGATCTCATAGCCAGTTTTGTCTTTCAGTATGTCAAGACATATCTGATGGTATTGTTTGTTATCCATCACTATTACATTCCCGCCCTTATCTGAGGGCTTTATCGTAATTTCTAGATCTTGTTCCAGTACCCTCAGTGCTGTCATTTCCTGTTAGATAGGTTAAATCGTCTATTGCCTTTAGTCAATGTTCGCAGGTCATGCTCGACCAATTCTACAAAAACATCTATGCATGACACATCTGTTTTGGGGTACATAGCTGTACTCGTCCCTCTCAATGGCGTGAATGGTCCCAGACCCCTTATATTTGAGTCCTCTTCCAGACTCTTCCAGACCCAGAGTTTCAACTTTGGATGTTATCTTCCATTACAGAGAAGGTGCATGGTGAATGATTGGAGAATCCAATTTGGCCTGTGGTTTGTAGGGCAAAGTCTTTGTTGTGGGGTGGAGTCACGGGTGGATTTGGGATCACCCATATGACAGCTGTCCACGGTCACATATACGCTTGCCTCTGTCCACAGCGCTCATCACCTGCACGACCCGCCCAGTGATGCATACATTGTACATAGGGTGCTTTCTGTGGGGTTGTCCTGGATTCACTGGCCGCCTTGTGCAGGTGTTGAGCACTTCAGATACAGGTAAGTATATATGTGGCCACAGACAGCTGTCATATGGGGTGATTTGGGACACTAAACAACAAGTATTTATTGTTGGCTTAGTGTCCTAAAGCCACCTGACAGGACCTCTGTAAGTGCACAGCTCTCTGTGTGGGTAGCCCCAGCAGCTCCTGACCTCATATCTCTGTGCTCTGTGAGCAGCCCCAGCAGCTCCTGACATCTTATCTCTGTGCTCTGTGAGCAGCCCCAGCAGCTCCTGACCTCTTATATCTGCTCTGCTGCTGTAGCCTCAATGTAGCCTTGTTCTGTTTTCACTGTTTCCAGGGCTGATGAGTAGGAGGGTCCAGAAGTGATTGGCTGCTACTGTCTCACTAAGGCAAAACTAGTGAGAGCAGAGCCGATCAGCTTCAGGCTGCAATGGACCAGGATCAATGGAGCTCTCGGCGTGCAACACTATATTCTGCCTGGCTGGGGCACGTGCCTGCAGAGAGGGCTTTGCGTGCCTCTCTGGCACGCATGCCATAGGTTCACCACCACTGGTTTAAGGTCTTCTAATGGGGCACTGCAGCCTCCAAGTGCACTAACTTACAGAAGTTTACTTTAAGTTTTTAACCATGTGGTAACATATTCCCATTCAATTAGTAAGAATTTTGCAGCATATTGCATGTTTCCTCACACAATCTCTCTTCAGAATAATTTTCTGAGAATAAATGCTCCTCATCAGTGAGGGGACTTAGTTAAGACCGCAATAGTCTATACATTAACCTATTTAGAAACTAAGCCAATTTAAAAAAAATCAGTAGGTAAAACTAATTTTTATCTTTATTGAAATTATATACAAACATAAATACAAAAGCAGGAATTCTGACAATTGGGTAGTATTTTCTGTTACGGTGTGCACAGCCAGGAATTTTTTTTAAATATTTTGATAGAATGGTTTTTTGAGACGTGGTGATACCTAACATATTTATGATTATTTACTTTTATATGTGTTCTAGGGAAAGTGGGTTGATTCATACCATCAGAGGCGACTAACAAAAAAAGATCAAAACTCCCCCCTCTTACCACCACAAGTGTAATGATCTGAGGGTGACGCACTGGGGTGGGTGCAGGCTGGGGTCAGCAGGGGCTCCTACCCTGGTAATGCTGCTGCTTTATTAAAGGAAACCTACCATTTAGAATGGCAGGGGTAAGCTGTAAGTACCGAGCACCAGCTCAGGGTGAGCTCAGGGTGAGCTGGTGCCGTTAAACTTAAGGTACATCACGGGGGGGGGGGGGGGAGCAGCAGTAACGGATAGGTGTTCACACGTTGCGCTTTGATTGCGTTTTCATCGCATTACAACGGCTAAGGAGAGGGGATTTTCTTAATTACATTACTGTTAGCATTTGTTAAGGCTATGTTAAGTTATGCATTAACAAAACACATGCGTTAACACAATGTAAACATGTGTTAACATCGCATTACAATGTTTTTGTAAACCAAATTAACAGTAGCAGTAATGTAATTAGGCAGATCACCCTCTCAGCTGTTGTATGCGTTTAACGCAATGAAAACGCAACAAAAGCGCAACTGTGAACGCGCCCTCAGATTTATATACCCTGTATATGGAAAGTGCTCATCTGTGAGCTCTCTCCATACACCCCCGGAATAAAAGTACTTCCTGGCGTGTGAAGTGGTTAAACCCCTTAACGACTTGGCCTTTGTTTCATTCCATTTTTCACTCACCACCTTAAAAAATCTATAACTTTTTATTTGTACACCTAAAGAGCTCTGTGATGGCTATTTTCTGCGTAACAAATTGGCACTTCGTAGTGACTGTATTTGATATTCCATGCCGTTACTGGGAAGCGGAAAAAAATTCCAAATGCAGTGAAAATGGTGAAAAAACCAATTTGCAACGTTTCTTGTGGGCTTGGATTTTACAGCTTTCAATTTGCGCACCATGACTTGTCTGCTTTATTCTTTGGGTCGGTATGAGTACATGGATACCAAATTTGTATAGGTTTATATGGTTTCATACATTTAAAAAAATTAAAACCTCTTACAAAAATTTTTGGGGGATTTTGCCATTCTCCGCGCCAATAACTTTTTCAGACTTTGGGGACGGAGCTGTGGGTGGTTCATTTTTTGAGACTTTTGAGGCATTTTCCTTGCTATAATTTTCGGTCTGTACAACCTTTGATCACTTTTTTAATTTTTTTTATTTTTAAAATGACAAAAAAATTGCCATTTCCACTTTGGACGCTATTTTCAGTTACAGGGTTAAACGCATGAAAAACGTTATATTTTGATAGATCGGGCATTTCGGACGCAATGATACCTAATGTCTTATGTATTTTTTGGTTTTATTAATATTTATATCAGTTCTAGGGAAAGGGGGGTGAATTTGAATTCTTTTTGTGGGGAGGCAGATTTTTTCAAGGAGTTTGTTCTGTGAAGGGGTCTAATCTTGGAGAGAATTTGTGTTGTGGAGAGGGGGGGGGGGATGACAAGACCAGGGGGTGGGATTGTTTAGGCGGGAGCAATACCTGGGCGAAGTTTTTTGTGAGTAGGGGGTAGCAGACATGGGGGCTACTGAGTTAGGTGTGGAGGAAGATAGACCTGGGGGTGGGGCACTTCTTATAGTGATTATATGTTATTACAGGGGGCAGATTATAGTAGTTATATTCTTATATATGAGGGGGTGTAGTATAGTATGTATACTCTGTACATAGGGGGGCGATTATAGTAGTTTATATTCTTGTACATAGGGTGCAGTATCATAGCAGTTATTTCTTGTACATAGGGGGCAGTTATTAAAGAAGTTATTAGCGCGGGCACTTCTGCAACTGCGCAGTTGGCTCACCCTAACACCAGATCTTCCTGCTCGATATGGTCTGCAGGTGCTAATTTAACTAATTGATTTCTGGTGCCTCTGGGGATGGGGCACCTATAATAACCAGGAAAACATATCATTCCTTCACTTACCACTGAGAAGTCACTGTCTACCCCCTCTCACTGCCTATACCTACCTGCCTGCCCCAACACTTGCTACATTTACTAACTATGGTATGTATTATTAGGCATGTAGGATTCTGAGCTTTTGTTGGCATTGGTAATTTTAAACCCTCATTCATACACTGGTATCTTTATTTGATACCTATGTCATTGTTGTTTACATCTAGGCAGATTGTCGTAGGGGTTTTAGGGCATTTTGGCCCTTCGTAGTGTAGTACACCCAACGGTGTACATTTTAAGTGGTTTTATATTTATTGTTGTCTTGTGGTTATAGTATAAGCCGACCAAGTATAAACCGGGCCCCTAATTTTAAAACAAAAACCTGGGAAAACCCTCCCAAGTATATAGCCAGCAGCTGCCCCAGTGTATAGCCTGCCAACCCATATCCCCCAGTATATAGCCAGCCCCCTGCCCCAGTATATAAGCCAGCCCTCTTTTCAGTATATAGTCAGCAGCGTTGGATTAGCCGGAAAGGTGAGTTTTGATATTTTGTTTACTCCAGTATAAGCCGAGTTTGCGTTTTCAGTACATTTTTTGTGCTGAAAAACTAGGCTTATACTCGAGTATATATGGTCTTACCTTGTGTGTACAAATAAAATATTTTTCTGCTTTATGTTTAGCCTTGTGTGCGCATCCTACCTTTTTACTTTTGTTTGGTTATATAGCCTTATTGGCCCACCTATATGTATATACACTCACCGGTCCACTTTATTAGGTACCCATGCTGTAAGGTGGACCCCTTTGCCTCAGAACTGCCTGGGTTGATTGGAAATGATCAATTCTTCGTGGCATAGATTCAACAGGTGCTGGAAGCATTCCTCAGAGATTTGGTCCATATGACATGATGGCATCACACAGTTGCCGCAGATTTGTCGGCTGCACATCCATAAATCAAATCTCCCTGTTCCACACATCCCAAATCTGCTATTGGATTGAGAATCTGGTGACTGTGGAGCCATTTGAGTACAGTGAACTCATTGTCATGTTCAAGAAACCATCTGAGATATTCCAGCTTTATGACATGGCGCATTATCCTGCTGAAAGTAGGCCATCAGATGTGGGTACATTGTGGTCATAAAGGGATGGACATGTCAACAACAATACTCGGTAGGCGTGGCATTCACGATGCTCAATTGGTACCAAGGGGCCCAAAGAGTGGCAGAAAATTTCCCCACACCATGACACCACAACCACCACCATTGATACAAGGCAGGATGGATCCATGCTTTCATGTTGTTTACGCCAAATTCTGACCCTACACATCCGAATGTCGCAGCAGAAATCGAGACTCATCAGACCAGGCAACGGTTTTTCCAATCTTCTACTGTCAATTTCGATGAGCTTGTGCAAAATTGTAGCCTCATTTCCTGTCTTAGCTGAAACGAGTGGCACCCGTTGTGGGCTTTCTTGCTGTAGCCATCTCGGCCTCAAAGTTCGATGTCTGGTGATTCAGAGATGCCTTCTGCCTACGCTGGTTGTAAGGTGCGATTGAGTCACTGTTGCCCTTTCTATGCTGAACCAGTCTGCCCTTTCTTCCTCTAACTCTGGCATCAACAAGGGCATCTGCCCAAGAACTGCGCTCACTGTGATTGTTTTTTCTTTTTCGGACTTTCTCTGTTAACCACAGAGAGGGTTGTGCGTGCAATAAATCCCAGTAAGATCAGCAGTTTCTTCGAAATACTCAGACCAGTCCCTTCTGGCACAACAACCATGCAACTTCAAAGGCCACTCAAATCTTTTTTCCCCCATACTGTATCTCGGATTGAACGAGTTTCGTTGTACTGTTACATGCCTAATGCACTCGCTTTGCCGCTCAGTGTGAGTGGCTGACTTAGAACTTTACGGGTGTTAACGAAGCAGTGTTGGACGGTGACCTAATAAAGTGGCAGTGAGTGTACATTGGTAGTGTCTGTCATTCTTTTTTGCGTGTCTAATACTCGACATTATTACACAGCACAGGTCGTGCAGGCTGGCTATATATAGGGGCAAATGGTTGGCTGACTATTACTGGGGGGTATGTTGCTGCGGCTATATACTTGGGGGAGGCTGTGACCAATGCATTTCCATCTTAGTCTTTAATCAAGTACAAGAGGCGTTTTTTTTTCCGTTTTTTTCCCATTGTGGTAAAATTAGGGCCCTTGGTTTGATATTCAGTGTTTCGTTTTTACTCGAGTGTTACGATAGTTATACATAAGAGATGTTGTGCTTCTTCTCATACACTGTTTCTGCTGGAGGTTTCCCCCTGTAAGATTTATGATTATTTACTTTTATATGTGTTCTAGGGAAAGTGGGTTGATTTAAACTTAAGGTTACATCACGGGGGGGGGGGGGGGGGGGGGGGGTAAGGGGTGTGTTGTTGCACTCTAACAGGTTTTATTGCTCTGTTACATAGTATGACGTGTTGTAACTCGCCATCCACCACAACCACTGGCACATGGCTGCACTGCAACCAATCGACTAAAGCCAACCATGTGGTGATCACATGACCCTTGCCAGGCAGGGGTGCATGGACATGTTATGTGGACATGTGACCGCGGGCCATTTCTGTTCGCGACGGACCGCGCGGAGGAAATCAAAGGATGATTAAAGGGCCGTAGCATTTTAATTCTTCATACGTCGGTGTCACCAGCATTTTTCTGATAGGGGAGCAAATTTTAAAAACAACTAATTAATATTAGCTTATATTAGGGACCATTTGCAATGAATTTGCTGATTCCTGGATACCCCGTAAGGTTAACATCACGGGGGGGGGGGGTGAGCAGCAGTAAAGATAGGTGTTCAAAGTTGCGCTTTGATTGCTTTACATATTAAACGGCTAAGGAGAGGGGATTTTCTAATTACATTACTGTTAGCATGTGTTAAGGTATGTTTAAGTTATGCATTAACAAAACACATGCGTTAACACCATGTAAACGATGTGTTAACATCGCATTTAAAATGGTTTTGTAAACACAAAGTAACAGTAGCAGTAATGTAATTAGGCAGATCACTCTCTCAACTGTGGTAATGCGTTTTAAAACGCAATGAAAACGACCAAAGCGCAACATGTGAACGCGCCATCTCGATTTAAATTACCCTGTATATGGAAAGTGCTCCAGTCTGTGAGCTCTCTCCCTACACCCCCCGGACATAAAAGACTTACTGCGTGTGGAAGTGGTTACAACCCCTTGAACGACTTGGCCTTTGTCACTTCCATTTTTCACTCACCACCTTAAAAAATCTATACCTTTTTTATTTTTACACCTAAAAGCCTTTGTGATGGATTATTTCTGCGTAACAAATTGCACTTCGTAGTGACTGTATTTGATATTCCATGCCGTTACTGGGAAGCGGGAAAAAAATTCCAAAATGCAGTGAATGGTGTGAAAAAACACATTGCAACGTTTTCTTGTGGGCTTGGATTTAGCTTCACATTTGGCACAAATGACTTGTCTGCTTTATCTTTGGGTCGTTTGATACATTGGATACAAATATTGTATAGGTTTATATGGTTTCATACATTTAAAAAAATTAAAACTCCTTTACAAAAATGTGGGGGATTTTGCATTCTCGGCGCCAATAATTTTCATACTTTGGGTGTACGAGATGTGGTGGTGTCATTTTTGAGACTTTTGATGGCATTTTCATTGCTATAATTTGCGGTCGTACAATCTTAGATCAAGTATTATTAATTTTTTTTATTTTTTTAAATGACAAAAAAATGCCATTTTCACCTTGGAGCTATTTTCAGGTACAGGGTTAAACGCCAGTGAAAAACGTTATATTTTGATAGATCGGGCATTTTCGGACGCAATGATACCTAATGTCTTTTTATGTTTTTGGCTTTATTAAAATATCAGTTCTAGGGAAAGGGGGGTGATTTTGAATTCTTTTTGTGGGGAAGGCAGATTTTCAAGGAGTTTGTTCTGTGAAGGGGTCTAATCTTGGAGAGAATTTTGTGTTGTGGAGAGGAGGGGGGGGGAATGACAAGACCAGGGGGTGGGATTCTGTTTTAGGAGGGGAGCAATACCTGGGCGAAGTTTTTTGTGAGTAGGGGGTAGCAGACATGGGGGGCTACCTGAGTTAGGTGTGAGGGAAGATAAGACCTGGGGGGGGGGCTATCGTCTTATAGTATTATATGTTTTACATAGGGGGCAAGTGATTATAGTAGTTATATTCTTATACATAGGGGGTATGTAGTATAGTAGTATAACTCTGTACATAGGGGGGCAGGATTATAGTAGAGTATATTCTTGTACATAGGTGCAGTATCATAGCAGTTATTCTTGTCAATAGGGGGCAGGGCAGTATTAAAGAAGTATTACGAGGCAATTCGGCAACGCCGCAGTTGGCTCATAACACCAGATCTTCCTGCTGATATGGTCTTGCAGGTGCTAATTTAACTAATTGATTCTGGGGCCTCTGGGGATGGGGGACCTATAATAACCAGGAAAACATATCATTCCTTCACTTACCACTGAGAAGTCACTGTCTACCCCTCTCTCACTGCCTATACTCCCTGCCTGCCCCACACTTGCTACATTTACTATAGTATTGTATATATTAGGCATGTAGGTATTCTGAGCTTTGTTGGCATGGTAATTTAACCCTAATCATACACTGGTTTTTGTATTTTGATACCTATGTTCATTGTTGTTTACATTTGGCAGATTGTCGTAGGGGTTTTAGGGATTTTGGCCCTTCGTAGGGTAGTAACCCAACTGGTTGACATTTTAAGTGGTTTAATTTATTGTTGTTTGTGGTTATAGTATAAGCCGACCAAGTAGTATAAACGGGCCCCTAATTTTAAAACAAAAACCTGGGAAAAACCATTGACCATAGGATATAGCCAGCAGCTGACCCAGTGTTAGCGCCCCACACCAATCACCAGTATATAGCCAGCCCCTGCCCCAGTATATAGCCAGCCCTCTTCTCCAGGATATAGTCAGCAGGTTGGAAGCCGGAAAGGAGAAGGTGAGTTTTGTATTTTTTTACTCCAGTATAAGCCGAGTTTGGTTTTCAGTACATTTTGTGCGTGAAAACTAGGCTATACTCGAGTATATATGGTCTTACCTTTTGTGTACAATAAATATTTTCGCTTATGTTTAGCCTTGTGTGCGCATATACCTTTTACTTTGTTTGGATTATATTAGCCTTATTGCCCACCTATATGTATATACACTCAACGGCCACTTTATTAGGTACACCATGCTAGTAACGGGTTGGACCCCTTTTGCCTTCAGAACTGCCTCAATTCTTGGGGTGGCATAGATTCAACAAGTGCTGGAAGATTCCTCAGAGATTTTGTCCATTGTACATGATGGCATCACACAGTTGCCTGCAGATTTGTGGCCTGCACATCCATTAATGCAAAATCTCCCGTTCCACACATCCCAAATATTGCTAATTGGATGGATCTGGTGACTGTGGAGGGACCATTTGAGTACCTGAACTCATTGTCATGTTCAAGAACCAGTCTGAGATATTCAGCTTTATGACATGGCGCATTATCCTGCTGAAAGTAGGCATCAGATGTGGGTACATGTGGTCATAAATGGATGGACATGTCACAACAATAATCGGTAGGCTGTGGCGTTGCAAACGATGCTCAATGGTACCAAGGGGCCCAAAGAAGTGGCAAGAAATATTCCCCACACCATGACACCACCACACCACCATTGATACACAGGCAGGATGGATCCATGCTTTCATGTTGTTGACGCCAAATTCTGACCCTACCATCCGAATGTCGCAGCAGAAAGAAACGAGCTCATCAGACCAGCAACGTTTTTTCCAATCTTCTACTGACCAATTTCGATATGGCTTGTGCCAAATTGTAGGCCTCATTTCCTGTTCCTAGCTGAAAGGAGGCACACGTGTGTCTTCTGTCGCTGTAGACATCTGCCTCAAAGTTCGAGTACTGTGATTCAGAGGATGCTCTTTGCTACTGGTGTAACGGTGGCGATTTGAGTCACTGTTGCCTTATATCAGCCCGAACCAGTCTGCCCTTTCTCCTCTGTAACTGGCATCAACAAGGCATTCGCCCACAAAACTGCCGCTCACTGGATGTTTTTTTTTTCGGACCATTCTGTGTAAACCCTAGAGAGGGTTGTGCGTGATGAAAATCCCAGTAGATCAGCAGTTTCTGAAATACTCAGACCAGCCCTTCTGGCACCAAACAATGCACATTCAAAGGCACTCATCTTATTTTCCCCCATACTGATGCTTCAGGCAGGATTGAACTGCAGGAGATTGTCTTGACCATGTCTACATGCCTAAATGCACTCAGTTGCCGCCATGTGATTGGCTGATTAGAAATTAAGTGTTAACGAGCAGTTGGACAGGTGTACCTAATAAAGTGGCCAGTGAGTGTACATTGGTAGTGTCTGTCCATTTCTTTTTGCTTGTCTAATATAAAGACAATTAATTACACAGCACCAGGTCTGTGGCAGTGGCTGGCTATATACTAGGGGCAAATGGCTGGCTGACTATATACTGGGGGTATGTGCTGGCTGGCTATATACTGGGGGGAGGCTGTGACCAATGCATTTCCCATCTTAGGCTTATACATCAAGTCAATAGGCGTTCCAATTTTTTGTGGTAAAATTAGGGCCCTTGGTTTATATTCAGGTCCGCTTATACTCGAGTATATACGATAGTTGATACATAGAAGACTGTTGTGCTTCTTCATACACTGTTTCCTGCTGTGAGTGTTTCCTCACCTGTAAAGATAGTTGCAAAGGTAATCCCACCAGTCATTTTTCCCACCTGTTGTATTTCTGAAGACTATAAGAAATCATTTCCAGTGAAAGGTCAGAAAGTACAGAAATGCACTAGAAATGCACAGCATCACATATATTAGTGATTAAAAAGTATAAAATACACCTGTGCTGTCCTAGTAATATAAATGCTAATTAACGTGGTACCTGTGATGGAGCATGAAAACTTCCAGATGGTAATTGTGTCCAGTCCGAATTCCTGTTATTCACCTGAATGGTCCAAAGAGGTTTCTGCATCCAAGAGATTGGTATATAGATGAGGTTCTACAAGTGGTGCACTTTGAATTAGTCAGCAATAATGCGGGGCAGCCCCGGCTGGTGGCTGCAACCCGCTAGACAGTTCCGGTGGAGTGACATCACTCAATCTACGGGTCGTCCAAAGGAACATTTCTCCTCGACGCGTTTCGAAAGTCGCGGCTTTCTTCGTCAGGAATGAGAGGTATGTGTGCCACACCACGACAATCCTCTTTATATAAGATTTGGTAACTGCAAACATTGCTGGTATCCATCGTGTACCTCAGGGAGACTCCCTGAGCAAAAACTCATCTGATGCCCTCAACAATATAAAAAGTTTGTATTTATCTAAATATACATCCTAATCTAGATGAAAAAAGTGTGTAATGAATAAAAATCTTTTTATTTATACGATTAAAAAATATATGAATAATATGTATAAAATATGTATGTGTATATGTACACCTTCTTTGAAAGAATATGTCTTAAAACATAAATAAGTATTAAAAAGCAAATAGCTCTATTTCATGATTAAGTCCATTAGGGGCCAGTGTTTCTAAATTAAAAATCCATCGGCTTTCAGTCTGCGACATTTGGTGGATAAAATCTCCTCCTCTCCAATTCTTTTTAATTTTTTCTAAACCAAATGCTATTGAACCAGTAAATTTATTCTGGTGCTTAACTTTATAGTGTCTAGAGAGAGGGTGTCCTTCAAACCCTCTCTCAATATTGTAAATATGTTCTTTCAAACGTTTCATAAAAGACCATATAGTTCTTTCTATATATAATTTGCCACATGGACATTGAATGCAGTATATAATGCCCTTTGTGTGGCAATTTATATGTCAATGCCATTAGTCTGATCATTCTCTACATTTTCAATTGAATTTGGATTTGTGTTGTGGTCTTGCATTTCATCTAAAACTTCAAATCGATTCTCTGTTGTTATATTTGAAACAGTCGGAATTTGTTGTATTATTTGGATAACAGAAATTGTGGGTTCTAGTGGTGTCGATATCTCAGTTGTTAAATTAGTATCTGATATGTCATTGTTCCCAGTAGATGTTAATTGTGTACAGTTTTCCTCTTCTATATGCACACTAATATTCAGAGTGCTTACATTGCTGGTTAAATTGCTGGAGGTATTGCCAATATAGTCAGAGTTATTGAAAGTGTTTTCACTGTGCCCATATAAACTTCTTTGATTGTTACAGTCATTATTGCTTATATTATCATGGGGTAAGAGGTCACGCTGAAATTTCTTCTTTTCTATAATTTCTTCTTCTTTTTGTCTAATGCGGTTTTTGATACTGTTTGCCAAGTACTTAATCTCTGAATGTTCCTTAAATGGTCTAATAATTTCAAAGTGAGATAGTACCTGTTCATTGATTTTCAACAATTGGGTACGCCTTTTTTCTATGATGAAACAAACTATTTGTATAGAGAAATTATGGAACATATTATTCCATTCCAATAGGGTTATTCTCCTCTCCCATGTCATATGCTAATGTCTTATATACTGTGAGTCCCTTTGGAATGGTGTCAAACTCTAAATATTTCTCCAGTGATGAAATTTCCCATAGACTTCTCATTTTTACTGATAAAAGTTTCTCTAATGTTTTTAGAGAGGATTTAGCTTTTAACAGGTGATCGTCGTTATTATTTACTCCTTGTGATAACTTGAAATAGGATCAGATGTTAGTGATCCTGTCACGACGATCATACCATAGTTCACTCATTTTAGTCTGGTGGCGGACCTGGTCCTCTGGCGCAGATTTATTGACGATGTGGTCTTTATTTGGAAGGGGAGTGAAGAGTCATTGAAATCTTTTTTATCCAACTTAAACCAGAACAATTTTTTACTAGAATTCACTCCAAATTTCAGTTCAACTACAGTAAATTTCCTAGATCTTACCATTTATGTGGAGGACAATCTGCTAAAAACAAAGACTTATAGCAAACCCACTGATAGTAACAGCCTGATACTTAAAAACAGCTGTCATCTACCAATATGGCTAAATAATATCCCTAAAAGCCAATTTTTAAGACACCAACGTAATTGCACTGAAATAGAAGAATACCATAAAGAGGCAGAGGTCTTACAAAATAAATTTATACAGAAAGGTTATGACAACGCCCTGCTATCCAAAGTAAAAACAGAAATAGCTAATATTCCTAGAAGTGCATTACTACTTTTTTTCCAAAAAAAGACAGATACCAGAGAAGGAAAGAATTAACCCCTGCAGGACAGGAACACAATTAAATGGGAAAACTCCGACACAGGCCATGGAATGCCATTATCTGTACAATATACAAAATGTCATGGGAGCTTTTAAAAAATTATACATAATATGTGGCATATTTGACCGCGAAGACAAGTAATTGGTGTTCACGGCGGTTTGCCCTATTCTTCCCCAATAAAACCGTCTAAATTCATCTTTAGCAGAGCACGAAACTTG
Source organism: Engystomops pustulosus (assembly GCA_019512145.1). Classification (NCBI taxonomy): domain Eukaryota; kingdom Metazoa; phylum Chordata; class Amphibia; order Anura; family Leptodactylidae; genus Engystomops; species Engystomops pustulosus. The sequence continues at coordinate 45,943 of WNYA01000313.1, read as the reverse complement.
GGAACTATAGTTGCCCCCCCCCCCCGCATCGCCTACAGGAAGAGGAAATATGCAGCTAACGGAATGCCACGGTGAATAAGATTTCTACATCACCAGGACTTCTTTCCGTGTCGCATTTGCAGCAAGGGTTCATTAAAAACACAAAATTAAAACAATATATTTAGATTTTAGTAAGGAAGGTTTGAAAGGATCAACAGTATAAAATTAAAACAACTTATAAATTGCCACAAAAGGGGCATTATATACTCATTGCTTTAAGTCAATGTGCGCAAATCTATATAGAGGAAAGCAAATAACGCGTCTTTTAATAAAGCTTGATTTGAAAGATACATATTTACAATTTGAGGGAGAGGGTTTGAAGGACACCCTCTCTCTAGACACTATAAAGTTTAAGCACCAGAATAAATTTACGGTTCATAAGCATTTGGTTTAGAAAAATTAAAAGAATTGGAGAGGAGGAGATTTTATACCACCAAATGTCGCGACTGAAAGCCGATGGATTTTAATTTAGAAACAACGGCCCCTATGGACTTAATCATGAAAATAGAGCTATTGCTTTTAACACTGATTATGTTTTAAAACATTATCTTTCAAAGAAGGTGTACATTACACATACATATTTTTACATATATCATATATTTTTAATAGTATAAAATAAAAGATTTTTATTCTTACACATTTTATTTCTAGATTGATGATGTGATATTTAGATAAATACAACTTTTTAATTGGTAAGGGCCAATCCAGCATGAGTTTTTGCTCAGGGAGTCTCCCTGAGGTACACGATGGATACCAGCAATGTTTACAGTTACCAAATCTTATATAAAGAGGATTGCCATGGTATGGCACATATACCTCTCATTCCTGACGAAGAAAGCTGTGACTTTTGAAACGCGTCGAGGAGAAGTGTTCCTTTGGATGACCCGTAGATTGAGTGACGTCACTCCAACGGAACTGTCTAGCGGGTTGCAGCCACCGGCCGGGGCTGCTCCGCATTATTGCTGACTTATTCAAAGTGCACCACTTGCAGAACCTCATCTATATACCTATATATCTCTTGGATGCAGAAACTTCTTTGGACCATTCAGGTGAATAACAGGAAGTCGGACTGGACACAATTACCATCTGGAAGTTTTCATGCTCCATCAAAGGTACCACGTTAATTAGCATTTATATTACTAGGACAGCGCAGGTGTATTTTATACTTTTTAATCACCATTACTTATTTGAAGGAATAGTGTGGGCTACCCCTTCCTCCGCCAGCGAAGTCCAACCACACTCCAAATTGTCTACTCTGGGGGTTTTTTTGCGCCATTTGAAATTGTATTGATAAGTCTATATCAGTAAAGAAACCATGGGTTTATCTCTTTGTGCTGCTCCTAAGGGGACCATCATGGGCTACATACAGCTACCTGTAAAGAAGACCTGGGAGTTGTAGATAGTATTGTTTTAAATTGTACAGTAAAACCTGTGTGCTACTTTAAATGTATTGATCTCTGCTCTGAATTGGATATTAATATATAAATAAATAATAAATAATACGTATGCAAAGATTTACACGAATGGAGCCATGGGCCCACATTTACTAAGGGTCGTGCACCTGTTTTCTGTTGGACACATTCTTTTATGTGAAAACTGCTTGCACAGGTATTTAAGAAGTCCCTGCACCACATTTGTGTGCATTCTACTGTTTTATGGCGCAGCTGCACTATTTTTCACGCAACAATAATTATTGCACTGAAGGGGGTGTTCCAATGCACAGTCGGACCATGCGCCCAATTTATTATGCAAAGTCCAACAGAAATGTTTTGCACGCCATATGTTAAAGGTGCATTAAGAAAAAGTGGTGCACTCTGTCCGAGTAGTGCAGAGGGTGCCAGATTCATGAAGAATGGGAACCAGAAATCCTGAATCAAGAGCCATCTATTAACCTAACAATCTGTCTCAAATCTCCTCTTCACTGGGTGGGAAACAGCACATCCCTAGTGGATAACCTTCTTTTTACTGGACTTTCATAGAGGGAACTCTGATTCTATCTATACCTTCAGTGGTTACATAAGTTGGTTAAATGGCATTGTAGACCTCACCTTGGGCTTTGGACTCCATACTTCATCCTCTTGGGACATCTGTAATATCTGGATATCTGTAAGCATAGTAGCAACTGCTTCCTCACTAGTCTTAGACATTACACTCTTAACACAAAGTATAACAAAAACACAATGAAAGACATAATACTGTAATACAAATAATAATGACACACAAGATGTCTTTAGTTTCAAAATACCATTTAATCTCTCAACCTTTCTGCTACTTTGTGGCTGGTATGGATGAACTGCCTAATCTACCCCCTAAGGGTACCTTTGATCACTTCTGGTAACTCATACCTGTAGACTTTTGCAAGGGCTTTTTTGTTCTGGCTTTTGGCGAACTTGAAAATTATTCATTGGGGGACATGTATCATAGTTTTTTTTTTCAGTGAATTTTTGAGATATTTGGCAGCTCTTTTTTGCACCTTATGTATGATCAAGTCTTCTTACTTGTGATACATGTTCAGTTTTTCCTATCCTGGCAGGCGCACATTTTGGCTTATTTTTGAGACCTTTTGTTGGAAATGTCTCAAATCCACATGGACACAAGTCAAGTGAGGGGGTCATATGCAGGAGTGGACACTACTTTTAATTTTGGGTTTGAGGCTGTGTCCGGGAATTTTTAAGCCCTCTAGTCACACCTGACAACATACAAGGCTGCGGGAACATGTGGTGTTAAGGTCACACGTTGCATTTTGATTGCATATTGAAAGACATTACAACAGCTGAGGAGGGGGGATTTGCCTACTTACATTACTGTTAACATTTGCATTTATGAAACACTTTGTAAACTTGATGTTAATTTATGTGTTAACTTCACTTGTATATTGGGTTTTGTAAATGCAAATGTTAACAGTAATATAAATAGGCAAATCACCTCTATTCAGCTGTTGTTATGTGTTTCAAAACACAATCAAAATGCAATGTGTGACCTCACCCTTAGAATTAAACCAATAAATTAAAAAAAAATGTAAATGCAAAAATTTCTGAATTTTCAAAAAACAGGTTACTGTGCAAAATTTTAAACATTTAAAGCATGTGAAAGAATTCCAATTTACATGTCCATGAAAAAAATCCTTCCTTTGCATCTGCCCTGGACCAAGTGCAGATATGCGCCTTAAAAGTTGCAAAAATAAGAAAAAACAGTGATACATAAGTGAAAAGTCGCACAGAACATCTAGGAAACAAAGACACATAAGGCACACTGCACAAGGTGCAGACCAAGGTGCACTTGTAAAACCTGCAGTGAAAAGTCGCAAAAGAGTCGCAAATATGATAAAAGTTGGAAAAATGAGACAATTTGACTATCAGAACTAATGATACATGTCCCAAATTGTGCTCCAAAATATACTGATATATTCCCACCTTTGGCATCTGAACATGGTCAATATGTAGTCTTTTGGGGAAATATATAAAAAGTCTTCAGGTGGCACCTTCTGTAGCACAGTGACCACTGCACCAGATACTGTAGCACCTGGTTGTTTTCGACTGGTGGGTTTTACCATAAGTTACCAGGGTCATAATAGGTTATAAGGTTATTGATAAGCAGTGTCCATTGTCCACAGATCAGAATGGCACCTTTCTCTTGCACCATTTTCTGTTCTTCTTTTGCCACTTGTGGCTAGGTCATCCCCTTGTGTTTCTATTCTTTTTTGGTGTGTGCCTTGCACAATAGCTACTTAAGTTCGTTCTAGTAGTGTCTCTACTAAGTAACCTAACCAGTTCTGTACTTTCACTAGATGTGCCTGCTGCTTGAATGATAAACACTCTGGCTTTTCACATAGGACCATTAGCATGATCTGTTCCAAAGGTACATTGATTATGTGTACATGCTATCTCTCTTACCCTAAGCTAAGTGACATACTCCTTCCAATACTTTTAGTTCTGCTCTGCTTCTTGTGCTAATATTTAGTGGCAGTGCTTCTGTTTCTAATACTTGGTACCTTGTTGTGTTTTTCAATGATAATGTCTTATCTTTAATAACATTCACCTTCAAAATAATACCTGAAACCATCCACAAAGAGTACAAGGGTTCTGAAAATTTGACATGATAAAATCCTACTGTCTCATGGGCCATATGGGCCATGCAATTGTGGTATTCCATGTATGTTGAAATGTATTTAAATTTAAACCAAATACCTGGATCCTCTCCCATCTTTGATCCAAAGGCAGTAAATCAACTGGATACAAAAAAGGTACATAACCTGCTTGGAAATGAAAAGAAAAACACATTGTAAACATTAGTCTGTTGATAAGTGTTTGGGCGGAAAATGTGCACACAGCTAAAATATCCTATGAAACATAAACTGTAATTTGCTAACTCAGAACCATCTAACAAAATATTTGGCCTAAACTGCCACAATCTGCCCAAATACTAGAGGGTCTCATCTTACTAAATAGTAAGCTATGAGCCTTTATCTTTTTTTTTTTGCTGTCCTTGGCTTAGGGCCAGCACTTATTAAAGTTGGTGACCTTGGAAAAGGCCCACAGGTCTATTTGCAATTATATATCTTTGGGTAAAGACATTTCCAACAGTTTTTTTTAAATTAAAGAATTAACAATCATTAAAGAAGGTATAACTTTTAAATACACAAAATATAAGCTAATTATGGAATATTTTAGGGCACTTCTAGGTTTTAAACTCTCTATAGAAAAAGGTTTCAAGTGGACATAAATTTCACTAGGTTAAATTACTGATTGTACAACAAAATTAGAACTTTGATCTTGAAGTTGCACAAGCTCTCTGGGCTAAAAGGGACCATATAAGTTTAGAAAAAGATAAAAGGTCATCAACAAACATAAAACATTTGGACCTTTGTTCTACTCTCTGAGAGCATAACTACTGTATTTATGCTTGAAGAATCCTGACCACCTGGTGAGAACACTTCCCCCCATATTACTTCTCTTAATCTGTGAAAAAAATAAAACTTCAATAATCTGAAGCAAAAATATAAAAAGTATACCATTAAGACCAGCAAGCGTGTGTGTTGTGGACACTAGCTGTAGCTTTCTCCAAAATTATAGGACACTACATCTGTAAACAGAAAATCCAGAATAATTTAAATTACTAGATTAAGGATTGTAAACCAAACATACAGGTATACTGGTGTGTGCCCATTCTGGCAGGATCAGCTGTTCTTTTAGCTTCTAATGCCCTTGTTTTGAAGAAAATTATGCAAAAAAGCCTGAGGGGCTCCAGGCTCCATTACCTCCTATGGAGTGTGGAGCCCCTCAGGCTCATTTTAAAAAAAAAAACAGGAAATAAAAAGCTAAGAGAAGAGAAGATCCTGCCAGAAGGGACATACACCAGTATGTCTGTAGGTTTGGTTTACAATCCTTGATCTGGTGATAAATGTCCTTTTAATTTTTCATGCACATTTTTCACAGTGCAAAGCCAGAAAACTGGCCCAAAAGCTGCATGGGAGTGATGCAACAAGTTTTCACACCTCAGGTTGGATGGTGAACATTGGTGGACAGCCATTTTCAAGTCTCACCAGAGATGCTCAAATCAGTTTAGGTCAGGGCGCTGAATGGGTCAGTCAAGAATAAGTTAGAGTTGTTCTGAAGTTACTGCTTTGTTATGTTTGCTGTGTGTTTAGAATCATTGTCTTGTTGGAAGGTGAATCTATGGCCCAGTCTGAGGTCCAGAGAACTCTGGAAGAGGTTTTCATCCAGGATATCTCTGTACATAACCACATTCATCCTTCAATCATTTGCAATCAGTCACTGTGTCCCTGCAGCTAAAAATCGCCCCCATAGCATGAAAAGTTTATGCAGGCTTTCATATGTCTTGCACTTAGGAGAGGCTTCCGTCGGCACACTGCCTAGAAGCCAGACTGGTGAAGGGCTGCAGTGAGAGTGATGTTTGGCTGGATGACCAGGTGGAGGGAGGGTTGTATCTGTCCCAAACTTTTTCCATTTAAAGAGAACAGGTCAGGCATAAACTGCCATTAGAAAGCATTGTCCTTATCCGGTCATTGTCTCTCTACATGCCTGTAAACTTAAGTAATCAGGTACTTAAGTTGTATGCAAATGACCTGAGAGATGTCCAAAGAGTCATTATCATATTCAGCTATCCATTTTATTCATAAGTGGGAGGCATAGGCTCACCCTCCAGTGCTTGACTGACAGCCTGTTTAATGATGTGAGGCATAATGGTGTAATAGTTCCTCCATGTGCTTCCTGGTGCTGCCTGTGTTTGTGTATAGGAGAGATACAACAGCTCCAGGCAGCCATGTTATAAAAGAACATGTCAGGTACTTGTGTAACTGATGCCTGTCTCACATGTGTATAGGAGAACAGGATGTCAGCAGATAAAGCACAGACAGTGTCGGACTGGTGTACCTTGGGCCCACCAGAGAAAATTTTTAGGAGGGCCCCCCACCCAAGCTCTCAGCCAAATATGCGTTCCCATTAACTGTGTCCAATCATCTCTGGGAAAACATCTTATTATATTACAGTGTACTGCGGCAGTAGCTCCATGTATGACTGTGTACTGCGGCTGTAGCTCCATGTATGGCTGTGTACTGCGGCTGTAGCTCCATGTATGGCTGTGTAGGCGAGTAGCTCCAGGTATGGCTGTGTACTGCGCAGTAGCTAATGTATGGCTGTGTACTGTGGCTGTAGCTCCATGTATGGCTGGTTCTGTATGGCAGTAGCTCCATGTATGGCTGTGTACTGTGGCTGTAGCTCCATGTTGGCTGTGTACTGCGGCTTGTAGCTCCATGATGCGGGTGTACTGTGGCTTGTAGCTCCGTGTATGGCTGTGTACGGCGGAAGTAGCTCTGTAAACTGTGTATTGGTCTGTAGCTCAATGTTACGTGTGTACTGAGCTGTGTGCACCGTATGGCTGTGTATGTGGCGTCGCTCCATGCGGTGTGAATGCTGGTGTAAGCTCCATGTATGGCTGTGTACTGCGGATTGTAGCTCCATGTATGGCTGTTTTTGGTTGTTACTGTGGCGTGTAGCCCAGGATGTGTGTACTGCGGCTGTAGCTCCATATATGAGGTACTGCGCTGTAGATCCATGTATGGTTGTACTGGGGCTGTAGCTCCATGTATGGCTTGTGTACTGCGGCTGTAGATCCATGTATGGCTGTGTTACGGGCTTGTGATCCATGTTATGGCTGTGTACTGTGGCTTGTAGCTCCATGTATGACTGTGTAGATGCAGCTTGTAGCACCATGTATGGCTGTGTCTGCGGTTGTAGCTCAATGTGCTGTTCACTGTGGCTGCTAGCTCCAGTAAGACTGGACTGCGGCTGTAGATCCATGTATGGCTGTGTGCATGCGGCTGTAAGCAAATGTATGGCTGTGTACTGCGGGCGTGTAGCTCCATGTAGCTGTTGTACGCGGTGAGCTCCATGTAGGGCGTGTAATGCGGGTGTAGCTCCATGTACGGCTGTGTTACTGGGGTAGCTCCATGTAGGCTGTGTTACTGTGGTGTAGCTCCCATGTACGGCTTGTGTGTATGGCTGTGGCTGATAGAGAAGGGCTCTCCCCCCCCCTCCCGGGATCGAAAAGGGCTCACACCCATCCCAGGATAGAAATAGGGCCTCACCCCCCCACCCCAGGATAGAAATAGGCCTCACCCCCCACCAGGATAAAAATAGGGATCACCCCCACCCCAGGGTAGAAATAGGGCCTCATCCCTACCCCAGGATGAAATAGGCCTCACCCCCCACCCCAGGATAGAAATAGGGCCTCACCCCCACCTCAGGATAGAAATAGGGCCTCACCCCCCCACCTCAGGATAGAAAGGGCATCACCCCCTACCTCAGGATAGAAATAGGGCCTCACCCCCCACCCCAGGATAGAAATAGGGCCTCACCCCCCCCCCAGGATAAAATAGGGTCACCCCCCCACCCAGGATAGAAATAGGGCCTCATCCCCTACCCAGGATAGAATAGGGCCTCACCCCACCTCAAGGATAAAGAGGGCCTACCCCCCCTCAGGATAGAAATAGGTCATCCCTACCCAGGAAGAAATAGGCCTCACCCCCACCACCCAGGATAGAAATAGGCCTCACCCCCCCACCCCCAGGATAGAAAATAGGGCCCATCCCCCACCCCAGGATAGAAATAGGGCCTCACCCCCCACCCCAGATAAAATAGGGCTCTCACCCCCACCAGGATAGAATAGGGCCTCATCCCCACCCAGGATAGAAATACGGCCTCTCCCCTATCCCAGGATAGAAATAGGGCTCACCCACACCCAGGTAGAAATAGGGCCTCACCCCCAACCCCAGGATAGAAATAGGGCCTCAATCCCCCACCCCAGGATAGAAATAGGGCCTCATCCCACCCAGATAGAAATAGGGCCTCACCCACCCCAGGTAGAAATAGGGCCTCACCCCACCCCAGGATAGAAATAGGCCTCACCACCCCACCCAGGATAGAAATAGGGCTATCCCCCACCCCGGATAGAAAGAGGCTCACCCCCCAACCCAGGATAGAAATAGGGCCTCATCCCCCAACCTCAGGATAGAATAGGGCCCATCCCCCACCTCGGTAGAAATAGGGCCTCATCCCCACCCCAGATAGAATAGGGCCTCATCCCCCACCCAGGATAGAAATAGGGCTCATCCCCCAACCCAGGATAGAAATAGGCCTCATCCCCACCTCAGGATAGAAATAGGGCCTCATCCCCACACCCAGGATAGAAATAGGCCTATTCCCCACCCCAGAGGAAATAGGGCCTATTCCCCACCCAGGATAGAATAGGGCCTCACCCCCCACCCGGATAGAGATAGGGCCTCACCCCCACCCCAGTAGACAGAACACACACAGAGGGCCGCTACCGTGTGCAGCAGCCACGGGAAATCTCAGGGGCGCCGGCGAGGATGCGGTTGTCGCGGGTGACGTCACCCAGGGGAGGAAGAAGGCATCGGAGCGGACCAAGCGGAGAGCGCAGACATGAGAGCGCCGGGGCGCGCTGGCTTGGATCGGGGCACCGGTGGTTGGGGTCGGGGTGGGGGGGGGGGCCGCGCCGGATGGGAGCATGAGGGGCCTCGACGGCATCGGAGCCGGCGGCGTCAGGGCCACCGAAGGATTCTCCGGTACTCCGGTGGCCAGTCTGACGCTGAGACAGACACTAGCGATGCTTTACATTACACACAGACATGAACAGGGGAGGAGAGGGAAAGGGTAAAGCAGTTACATCACTTTCTATCTGTATGTGCCAGCCTCATTTATATAATAAAGAAAAGATGATTTTAGAATGATTAATGTATGAATTGACTAAATAAAGGTGAAATGGAACCCTGTGGGCTGCTCAACAGGTAAGGGTGACAGAAATGACACCTGATGACGGATGTCCTTTTAGGATTATGAAGGTCACTGTGCAAAATAATTGGACCTTTAACTAGATGTGTGCCTTTACCAACTTTTTTTCTGAGTCCTGGGCAGTTCCAAGACTTCATGGTTCTCCTGTGCTCTGACATGCACTGTGACCTTAGGTCATATAGACCCGTGTGTGCCTTCCTAATGAAGTCCAAACAGTTTAATTAAACACAGCTAGGTGTATAATCATTTCAAGGAGGATCAGAAGGAAATGGGCAATAGGAGTTAAATATGGGTCTCACAGTAAGGGTCTGAATACTTATGACCATGTGATAATTGAGTTTAATGTTCAGTTCTTGTTTAATAGTATACTTTAAGTGTCTAAAAGGCTTATAAATGTGGCCCACAGCATTTTAGTTATTGGTTATTTTAGTTATACTGATATCTGTATGTAAGTTATCCTGATTATTAAATTAAATTGAGTCACGATTGAGCTTTAGTATAGCTGTGATTCCTTGGGCTGCGCCAGAAGAAAAGTCCCTATTTTTTATCTGGTATCCATTGAGGAAATACACTCCATATTTTTTGGATCCACCTATCAATTTAAAAATAGTCCTTCCAGTCAACTGCAAGAATAGTGAATGTTCTAATAGGAAGTACAATTGGTCCCACAGAAAACAAGCCTCTTACTCTGTAAAAGGAAAAAACAAAAAACAGGTATTTAGAAAAAAATACAAATTGCTTGTTCACCAAGAGTTGATGGGTGGTCAACACTTCTTTTTTCTTTTTTCAATCTACTCCTGTTATTTTCTTAATAAAACTGCATCAAAACACTAAATGTGTGTCCAAAACTCAAAGAGGTTTTATTAGTTTATAGAGGTGCTATTAGTTTAATAGGGTAAAACGGATAATCCGCGTTCTCTGGATTGCTGGGGTTCCCATCCATGATAAGTAAGTGCAATGCCTTTAAAGGGCCATTAATGAGATTACCCCTTAACCTACTAGAAACCGTTCACCTACTGTATAGAAGAATATCCTCAAAATTCTGTGAAAATGAGCAGAGAAGTCATGTTTTGCATGAAATAAGTATTCTAGAGGGTGCAGGGAGGGGGCAAACAGTCCAGACACCCTACCTTCAGTTCTTTACTATGTAGAAGCATGCATCATATTAAAGATAACAAGGCTTGTGATAAGTAGAACTGGAGATAAATGCAGTTAGAGACACAGACTTGCAGTTTTCTCTGAGTTTGCAATGGAATGTGCAAACTGTTAGCAAATGTATTTTGTGCACAGTAGGGGTTTGTTGCTGGATGGGGAGGGATTATCCTCTCAGCTTGTGTTGCAGAGTCAAGCATAGACAGCAAGCTGAATCAAGCACCGGACCACAACTTCAATCACGGTCCAAACGGGTTTTCAGGGTGTTCCAGCTAACAAAGCTGAGCTGGAAGTGGCACAAAGAGAGTGGAGTGAGCTCTAGTCTCGAGAGGAAGAAGCTGTTCCAAGAGCAAACACGTGTCCTGCTAGGAGGACAGGTTGGCTGTTTGGACTTTAAATGGACTAAGTGCTATGCAGCAGCTTCTGCAAGGTGTGAACTTACACCAACAATTTGGACTATTTGTGAAGACCTGCTACTGGGTGGAAGGCCAAGCCTTGGTCGTATGTTTATGTTTTAAACAAAGCATGAAGACAATGCTGGATTGTTTGTTCCAATTGTTTTGGTGTGAATAATAACACTGAAACTGAACTGAAACTGTTCTTTCCCTCTGTCTGCGACCGCTAACCTAGCTTACACTGAGCAATACCCACAATTGGTGGCTTGGAGGGGGCCAAACAGCAGTGAGGGTGGTGCAAAACCGGAGTTTTTTGTCTGGGCACCATTGCATGTCGTGGGATAACACTGCAAAGTTTCAGCTAAGCATCACGGACAAGATGGAGGAGCTGATTAAACAACTTGTGCAGCTAATGTTCAACAGCAGATGGCACACTCTGAGGATATGCAGGCCCAAGCAACAGACTAACGACTTACTGCTACAACAAATAAAAGGCGCTGCGTGAGACTCCAAAAGTGTGACCCAGCGACAGCCTGCGGCCAGAGAGAGAGTAGCCGAACTGCGCTGAGAAAGCTGACAGCGAGCGGAGGACGTAGAGGCCTTCCTGGCGGTGTCGAGGAGAACGGAAGGCGTGAGGGGCTGCAGCCTGACCAGTGGGGCTGAAGTGGTGGCCCCATTCCTGACTGGCGATGCGTAAAGCATATATTTGACCTCACTCAGGAGGATGCCCTGGACTACAAGAAGTTGAAAGGTGAGATCCTGGCACTGGGAGTAATGTTTAGTGCGGGCCCCAAGTGTATATCAGTGGGGGTTTGTGGAATCCCGAGCGGCCAGGTCTCAAGTATGACCACTGCACCTGGTAAAAAGGTGGCTCAGCCTGAGACTTTAACCCAGCCCAAATAGTGGAGAGGGTGGTGGTTAGACCGTTTTGTGCGCACTTGCCGGTTGCCATTCAGCGTGGGAGGTCAAGTGGACCCAGGATAATTAGACCAGCTGGTTGGTCTGGTCGAACGTTATATAGCCACCCAGGACGTTGGGGAACTGGTACCCCTAACGAAGCCACCCGTCCTCACCCCCACTTGCAGTGACTGAGGAAAAGCCCCGACCTTCTGCTGGGGAGTAGCTCCCCAACGATGTCCAAACCACGTTCACAAAGATTCGTGGAGATCCCACACATCGCTGTTGGCGCTGTCATGTCTGGGAATGTGGCTGCAAATTGCCCCTTGGCCTCGAACTAATGGACTGTGGGTACGCGCCCGTACTTCCCTATGCACGGCCTGTATGTACCGCTGACGTCTGGTGAGATAGGGCACCTCCATGTGCCCCAGTGTCCGTTGATGGGTGCAGGGCTAATGCACTACTTGAACTCAGGGAGCCTAGTGACCATAGTACGGGATACCCTGGCGCTACCCCTCAGTTTCACTAGTCGCAAGGTTGACAGTATTGGGTATTCATGGAGAATAAAAGATTATCCAACCCGCATGGTGGTCATAAAAAACAACTGTCGGGAGGAAGTCCACGAGGTGGCAAAGTAGCATCAATATTGCCCCTATACTAATTATAGGAGGACTTTCCATTATTCTCTGCACTGGCCAATCGTACTGCATGTCAGTCCCCAGGGGTCAGGGAGAGCAATAGCTGAAGGTCATGTTCCAGACCTAGAACCAGAAACTTGGGAACCCGAAGGGGAAGGGCCAGCGGAGGGGGTGACCGCACTTGGGGATGATGGGGAGACGAGACACTACAAGAAGTAATGGTTGGGGAAGTAGAGGACTTGCGCCAGGCCCTGAATTGTCAGACTTAAACGTCTCTGGTGAACATTTGTACGGCGCAACCCGGGACCAGACTCTGTCCGAAGCCTGGGAATGGGGAATGGTTGAAGGTGGACACAACAACCACGGACTGAGGCAGTTTTTCCTCGTTTTGTGGTTCACAATAATTACTGTATGGGTACCCAACTACGGGTGTGAGAATGTTGAACAATTAATAGTGCCTCAGGCATATCGTTAGGGTGGTACTGATCTTGTCACCACAACATGTTTTAGGTGGACCACCTGGGCCGCAGAAAACCCAGGACCGTAACTACAGAGATTTTACTGGCCCAGTGTGTTCAAAGAGGTGGAAGAAGTTTTGTAAGTCCTGTCCGACCTGTCAAATAACTAGACCCCAGCAGCAGCACTTCCGCAGTCCCCTAGTACCCCTCCAATTATCGAGGTACCTTTTGAGAGAATTGCCATGGACCTTGTGGGTCCAGTACCTAAATCTGTAGGGGTCACCAACACTATTTTGTTGTCCTTGACTACGCAACCGGTATCCAGAGCAGTTGCCACTGGTCATACCTCTGCCAAACTTATAGCTAAGGAGTTAAAGGAGATGTTTCAAGGGTTGGGAACTAAGGAGAATTCTGACAGACCAGGGGACTCCCTCATGTCGAAGGGCATGAAGGAACTCTGCAGTGCTGGGGGATTATAAAACAGTTAAGGACTTCAGTTTACCACCCCCAAACAGACGGCCTGGTTGGAGAGATTTAATCAATTTGAAAAATATGCTGAAAAGAGCAGTGTCCAAAGGGAATGGAGGGACTGGGATCTGCTTCTGCCCTATCTTATCTCGCAGTGCGAGAGGGTTTTGCCAGGCCTCTACGGGTTCTCGCCTTTTGAATTACTATATGGCAGAAACATCCCGAGGTTTTGCTGGACGTGGCCAAAGAGGCATGGGAGCAACAGCCTACTCCGCATAAGAGTGTCATTGAATATGTCACTAAGATGCAGGAGCGGATGGAGACAGTGTTGCCCCTTGTCAGGGAACAATATGGAGGCGCTCAACGAGCCCACAGGCTCAGGTCTACAATAGAGTAGCTAAGGTGCGGAGCTTTAACCAGGAGGACAAGAGTCTTGGTTTTAGTACCAACGGTGACAGTAAGTTCCTCGCAAGGTGGCAAGGCCCTTACAAATTCGGAAAAGGTAAGCAAATGTAAATTACAAGGTACATCAGCCAGGGCGACGGAAGCCAGAGCAGGTCTACCATGTCCAGTTGCTTAACCTTGGAGAGATAGGGAGACCTGCGTTGGGCGCCACCCGCAGCCGTTATGTTAGGGGAGGGAAACCAAGTACTCCAACTGTTCCCGGGGAAGCGGCTGCCACAGTGCGCATGCTGACAGCCTTTCCCCTAAACGGCTCAAGAGAGGCCAAGGAGTTCATTAGTCGGAACACGGACGTGTTCTCTGACCTCCCTGGCGAATTCCGTATCCAACCGACATGTCACGGAGCCCAGGCAAAGAAGTCCGGTAAAGCCGTACCGAGGTGACGAAGTCCGGCGACAAGCCATCACGGAGGAAGTTACAGTTGATGTGCGGCTGGACGTAATTGAAGAGTCAAGAAGTGAGTGGCAAGCCCAATAGTTTTGATACCCAAACAGATGGGACGCTACGTTTCTGTAACGATTTCGTAAACTGAACGAAGTGTCCAAAATTGATGCTTAGACCTGCCCGGGTGACGAGCTAATTGAGCGCTTAGGACAGCAGCAGTATTTTCTACCTTGGACCTCACAAGGGTACTGGCAAGTGCCCTTGACGGGGGCTGCCAAGGAGAAGAAACTGCCTTTATCACACCTGAGGGATATTTCAGTATAAAGTGTTACCCTTTGGCCTGCATGGCGCCCCGGCCACGTTCCAGCGTTAATGGACATTGTGCTTCGTCCACATCGGCGTTACGCGTCAGCGTACCTCGATGATATTGTCTTTCAGTGCTGACTGGGAGAGTCATCTGGCAAAAGTGCAGGCTGTAGAGTCTGTAGTAGAATCCTCCGTAGGGCCGGGCTAACGCTAACCCAAAGAAATGTGCCATAGGGCTAGAGAGAGGCACGGTACTTGGGCTATATCATTGGGCGTGGAGTCATCAAACCCCAGATGAATAAGGTAGAGGCAATACGGAGTTGGCACGACCTGTCACACACCAGGCAAATAAAGTATTCCGGGGATGGTGGGGTTATTATATGAGATTTTTACCCATTTTGCTACTGTAGCGGCTCCATTGACAGGGCTCTGAAGGGACGTAAGACAGTGATGGTTCGCTGGAATGACCAAGCGAGGAGAAGGCTTTTTCGCTTTGAAGTCGGCCTTGTGCGGGTCACCAGTCCTGGTGACACCCGACTTCAAGAGGGAGTTTGTAGTACAGACCGATGCCTCTGAAGTGGGCCTCGGTGCTGTACTATCTCAGGAAATTAATGGGGAAAAAGCATCCTGTTGGGTTCCTGAGTCGCAAGCCACCCCAGCCAAAACAGGTACAGTATAGTGGAGAGGGAGTGCCTAGCCATCAAGTGGGCACTCGAGTTCTCCGCTATTATCTGTTGGGGAGGAAGTTCCGACTGGTGACTGACCATTACCCTCTCAAGTGGATGAGCCAGGCCAAGGAGAGGAAGCTCGGGTCACCAGATGGTTCTTGTCTCACAGAACTTCAAATTCACGTGGAACACAGAGCAGGCCGGCTACAGGGAATGCAGATGCCCTGTCCCGGGTGCACTGTTGGCGAGTGTTCATCCCCTCAAGGTTTGAACAAAGGGGAGGGGGTATGTGACACAGTCAGGGGTTTGTTGCTGGATGGGAGGTATTATCCTCTCAGTTGTGTTGCTCAGAGAGATGCAGCAAGCTGAACATCAAGCACCGGACCAAACTTCAAAGCACCGGTCCAAACCGGGTTTTTCAGGGTGTTCCAGCTAACAAAGCTGAGCTGGAAAGTGTGCACAAGAGAGTGGAGTGAGCTTAGTCTCAGAGGGAGAAGCTTTTCCAAGAGCAAACAGTGTCCTGTCTAGGAGGACAGGTGGCTGTTTTGGACTTTAAAGGACTAAGTGCTATGCAGCAGCTTCTGCAAGGTGTGAACTTACACCAACATTTGGACTATTGTGAAGACCTGCTACTGGGTGAGAAGGCCAAGCCTGGTCTGGTTTATGTTTTAAACAAGCATGAAGACAATGCTGGATTTTTGTTCCACTGTTTTGTGGTGTGAATAAACACTGAACTGAACTGAGAACTGTCTCTTTCCATCTGTCGCGACCGCTACCTAGATCTACATGAGCAATACCCCACAATTATAAGTGTTTGCACCAGATTTGTGTTGCAGCTGCACCGGTGTTCGACAAGACAAAAAATGTGCACCAAAGGGGTTTACGGTATTAGTGCTTAGTTGTATTATTAATGTAATTATATGTGATGTGTGGCACAGTTGTGTCTGTAGAGAATGAGCGAATCGATTCTAATGATTCTAACTCGGTTAGAATTCAGGAAAAATTTGATTCGCCTCAAAGCCAAAGTATTTGATGATTCGCGGGAACAAAGTTGTTTTTTCCCCTCATGTTTCTGTAAATGGGCACGAGAACAACGTGTTACATGGGGCAGAGAGCTCTGGGAAGGAGAAAGGAACACCCCGAGGACATCTGCAGACCTGTAAGCCAATCAGCGACGGCAGGTCTGTGATGTCACACAGCCCTATAAAACCCAGCCATCTCAGCACTTCACACTTCATGTGTAGCGTCCAGCTGCTGCTATTGTGCTGTGCGATATCTTCTACCGAGCGTGGGTATATGGCGTATCTGCGGGCAGAAAGTGAAGCGTGGCCCGGGAGCTAACCTTGGCACCACGGCCCTGCACAACTCATTGAGCATCAACTCCAATGGCCTGGGAGAAACGGGTGTCAGATGCGGTCCATCCTGCAGGCGCAGCAACAGCCAGCAGCACCTAGTGGCACACATGCTGTTTCAGCAAGTCAAGGCTCCAGCACCTCTGCCGAAGGGAGCTGTTTTGTCTTGACATCTCTCCCGGTCCAGATGTCCTGCTCCTTGCTAACGCATGGCAGCATCGTTGAGTGAGGGGCGATTACTAAAAAACCAACTCTATGCATCCAGCCATCCTAAGGTGCAGAAGCTGACCGTGCTCTTGTCGAAGTTGTTGGTACTGCAGTCTCTCCTTTCCAAGTTGTGGACTCTGCACCCTTCGAGAATACTAATAGCTTGTGGCCGAACCGAGGTGGAGAGTTCAAGCCGCATTTTTTTACCAAAAAGGCTGTGCCAGCCTTCACCAATATGTACAACAGAAGGGGGCCAGTCCTTGAGTTATCAGTTTCTTCCAAGGTGCACGCCCCCAGCGCGGACGTGTGGAGCTGTAATTATTGGTCAAGGCCAGTATATGTCCTTTACGGCCCACTGGGTGAATGTGTTCCGCCCAGCCACACCCAACAACTTCCACAGAGACGGCACTTTCTCCTCCACGTTGTAAACTGCTGCTATTGCACCGGTGTCCACCTCCTCCTTCTCCACCACCACCTCACCTCATACCACATGTGCAGGGTACAGCGGTGTCACGCAGTTCTACACCTGGTTTGCCTGGACGAACGAAGTCACACAGGGGAGGAACTGCTCTGCGTCATGCAAGATTAAATCAATGTGTGGCTTTCTTCGCAACAACTAAAAAATCGGAACCATGGTGAAGACAACGGGAGGAAAATGGTGTCCGTGCTAAACAGAGGAGGGATGGTCCATGCTCCCTGCATGGTGCACGAGTTCAATCGGTAGTCAACAAGTTCCTAAAGTCTTAAAACCAACTGCAACTCTAAAATGGCCAGGACACTGTGCACGCACTTTGGCCATTCTTACAAAGCCAAGCAAACCCTCCTCGAGTTCAGCGACCAAACGGCCTACCCAACCTAGTCTGATATGCGATGTTTCCACCCGTTGGAATTCCAACCTCCATATGTTAGACAGTCTGTATGAACAGAGAAAAGATTAATGATTTTTGATGAGATGCAAGCGGACCGTAGTACTCCCCTGTGTAGCTTTGATGTCAGCCACTGGCAGCTCATGCGTGACACCTGCCGTTGCACAGGCCTTTTGAAGAGGCCACAGTTATTTGTCAGTCGCCAGGACTGCGCGATGAAAACGTCGCTTCCACTGCTTCATGTCCGGAACTCATGCTGCAAAAATTTGTCTGTCAGGGCAACTGAGAAGTGGGAGACTACCTCATGGCACATGAGTCGGTGGGGGCTGAACTGGAGGGAGAGGAGACATTGGAGCACAAGCAGAGTTTGGTGCAATTTGTGGTTTTTCTACTCAGGTGACAGGAGAGAAGGAGCAGGAGCATCCGGAGGAGGTAGAAGATGAGGCAGATGACCCAGAAGCACTGTGGCAGTATACTGTGGATATGGAGACCGGGAGTCCCTCAGAGTCACTTACGCAGATGGCCAGCAGCATGCTGCTTTGCCTAACTAGTGACAGCCGAATAGTCAACATCCGGCATAGGGATGACTTTTGGCTCTCCACCCTCTTGTACCTCTCTACTGGTCCAAATGGGTGACTTTTTTCTTGTGCTGAGTGGAAGGAACAACTGGCATACTATAAAAAACATGAGCACACAGTTGCGCGCTTGCCTATGTGCGCCATTGTCCGTCCTCTGTCAGGTGATGGGGGTTCCGGCAGTCATTGCTCACGTACTACTACCACGGCTGCTGTGGGGAGCTGGGGGGTAGGAGCAGTACAGTTCCATCAATAGGCGTTAAGTCTGGATCTTAATGAGCAATTTCCTTCAACGCCTAGTGAGAAGGGTAGCCGCCACCAGCCAGCAGCAGCAGGACATGAAGCAGCCTGCACCAAGCGGTGTGGTGGCCTACTTGGACAGCACTTTACCACCTGAGGTAGAGGATCCCATAGACTACTGGGCTGAAACTTGATGCGTGGTCGCAACTTGCGGAGTTTGCAGTAGAGAAGCTTCACCTCACCGACAGTAGTGTGGCATCAGAGAGGGTGTTCAGTGTGGCGGGAGCTATGTAACCCCCAGCAGTCTAAGCCGAAGGAACACGCTTGAGTCCCCACACGTGTGTAAATGTGGATGAGACTGAGACCTTGGTCGGAGATGAAGTCGGCTGTGACGGATGGCACCAGTGATTTTCAACTCACACGCAACTATGCCTAATGATCAGATGGTAGCCAGTCGACAGCCATGGACGCCTCTCCCAAACGTTGAGAAAATGGATTGAACTCGGAGACACTAAGTGTCATGAATATGTCACTAAGATGCAGGAGCGGATGGAGACAGTGTTGCCCCTTGTCAGGGAACAATATGGAGGCGCTCAACGACAGCCCAGTCACGGTCTACAATAGAGTAGCTAAGGTGCGGAGCTTTAACCAGGAGGAGACAGAGTCTTGGTTTTAGTACCAACGGTAGACAGAAGTTCTCGCAAGGTGGCAAGGCCCTTAGCAATTTGGAAAAAGGTAAGCAAGTAAATTACAAGGTACATCAGAGGGCGACGGAAGCCAGAGCAGTCTACCATGTCAATTTGCTAAACCTTGGAGAGATAGGGAGGCCTGCGTTGGGAGCACCCCGCAGCCGGTTATGTTTAGGGGAAGGGAAACCAGTACCTCCAACTGTTCCCGGGGAAGCGGCTGCCACAGTGCGCATTGCTGACAGCCTTTCCCCTAACCGGCTCAAGAGGCCAAGGATTTTCTAGTCGGAACACGGACGTGTCCGACCTCTGGACGTACTTCGTAATCCAACCTGACATTGTCACGGACCCAGGCAAAAGTCCGGTAAAAGCCGTACCGGGTCCGACGAGTCGGCGACAAGCCATCACGGAGGAAAAGTACAGTTGATGCGCGGCTGGACGTATTGAAGAGTCAAGAAGTGATGGGCAAGCCCAATAGTTTTGATACCCCAACCAGATGGGACGCTACGTTTCTGTAACGATTTTCGTAAACCTGAACGAAGTGTCCAAATTTGATGCTTGATCCATGCCCGGGTGGACGAGCTAATTGAGCGCTTAGGACAGGCCAGGTATTTTTCTACCTTGGACCTCACTAAGGGTACTGGCAAGTGCCCTGACGGAGGGCTGCCAAGAGGAAGAGAAAACTGCTTTATCACAACTGAGGGATATTTCAGTATAAAGTGTTACCCTTTGGCCTGCATGGCGCCCGGCCACGTTCCACGGTTTAATGGACATTGTGCTTCGTCCACATCGGCGTTACGCGTCAGCGTACCTCGATGATATTGTACATTTCAGTGCTGACGGGAGAGTCATCTGGCAAAAGTGCGGCTAGTCGTGTAGAACTCTCCGTAGGGCGGGCTAACTGCTAACCCAAGAAATGTGCCATAGGGCTAGAGGAGGCACGGGTACTTAGGCTATATCATTGGCGTGGGAGTCATCAAACCCCAGATGAATAAGGTAGAGGCAATACGGAGTTGCCACGACCTGTCACACCAGGCAAATAAAGTCATTCCTGGGGATGGTGGGGTTATATTGAGATTTATTCCCCATTTGCTACTGTAGCGGCTCCATGACAGGGCTCTGAAGGGACGTAAGACAGTGATGGTTCGTGGAATGACCAAGCGGAGAAGGCTTTTTCGCTTTGAAGTCGGCCTTGTGCGGGTCACCAGTCCTGGTGACCCCGACCTTCAAGAGGGAGTTTGGAGTACAGACCGATGCCTCTGAAGTGGGGCCTCGGTGCTGTACTATCTCAGGAAATAATGGGGGGAAAAGCATCCTGTTGGGTTCCTGAGTCGCAAGCTCCACCCCAGCCGAAAAAGGGTACAGTATAGTGGAGAGGGAGGCGCTCCATCAAGTGGGCACTCGAGTTCTCCGCTATATCTGTTGGGGAGGAAGTTCCGACTGGTGACTGACCATTCACCTCTCAAGTGGATGAGCCAGGCCACAGGAGAGGAATGCTCGGGTCACCCAGATGGTTCTGTCTCTACAGAACTTCCAATTCACAGGGAACACAGAGCAGGCGGCTACAGGGAATGCAGATGCCCTGTCCGGGTGCACTGTCTGGCGAGTGTTCATCCCTCAAGGTTTGAACAAAGGGAGGGGGGTATGTGACACAGTCAGGGGTTTGTTGCTGGATGGGAGGTCGTCATATCCACGCTCTTCAGTGTGCGACCTAAGTAGCGCTAACAGAGATGAGCAAGTGACTGCCGGGTACCTAAAGCATGCTATCCAGATTCAGTCCGGTACCAAACTTCAAGCACCGGTCCAAACCGGGTTTTCAGGGTGTTCAGCTAACAAGCTGAGCTGGAAGTGTGCAAAGAGAGTGGAGAGCTTAGTTCAGGGGGAAGCTTGTTCAAGAGCAAACACGTGTCCTGTCTAGGAGGACAGGTGGCTGTTTGGACTTTAAGGACTAAGGCTATGCAGCAGCTTCTGCAAGGTGTGAACTTACACCAACATTTGGAATATTTGTGAAGACCTGCTACTGGGTGAGAAGGCCAAGCCTGGTCTGTATGTTTATGTTTTAAAAAAGCATGAAGACAATGCTGGATTTTTGTTCCACTTGTTGTTGTGGTGTGAATAAACACTGAACTGAACTGAGAACTGTCTCTTTCCTTGTCTGCGACCGCTACCTAGTTACACCTGAGCAATACCCACAATTATAAAGTGTTTGCACCAGATTTGTTTGGTTGCAGCTGCACTGGGTTCGACAAGACAGAAAAATGTGCACCAAAGAGGTGTTTACGGTATTAGGCTTAGTTGTATTATTAATGTAAATATGTGTGTGTGACAGTTGTGTCTGCTAGAGATGAGCGAATCGATTCTAATGTTCTAAACTTCGGTTAGAATTTCAGGAAAAATTTGATTCGCCTCAAAGCCAAAGTTATGACTGATTCGCGGGAACAAAGTTGTTTTTCCCCTCATTTTCTGCTAAATGGGCACCGAGAACAACGTGGTACATGGGGCAGAGAGCTCTGGGAAGGAGAAAGGAAACACCACGTGACATCTGCAGACCTGTAAGCCAATCAGCGACGGCAGGCTTATTTGATGTCACACAGCCATAAAACCCAGCCATCTCAGCACTTCACACTTCATGTTGTAGCGTCCAGCTGCTGCTATTGTGCTGTCGATTCTTGCTACCGAGCGTGGGTATATGTGATCTGCGGGCAGAAAGTGAAGCGTGGCCGGGAGCTAACCTTGGCACCACGGCCCTGCACAACTCATGCAGCATCACCATCCAATGGCCTGGGAGAAACGGGTGTCTGATGCGGTCCATCTGCAGGCGCAGCAACAGCAGCAGCACCCGTGGCACACATGCTGTCAGAAGTCAAGGCTCCAGCACTCTGCCGAAGGGAGCTGTTTGTCTTGACATCATCTCCCGGTCCAGATGCTCTGTCCTTGCTACGCATGTGCGCAAGCAGTCGTTGAGGAGGCGATTACTAAAAAACAACTCTATGCATCCAGCCATCCTAGGTGCAGAAGCTGACCGTGCTTTGTCGAAGTTGTTGGTACTGCAGTCTCTCCCTTTCCAAGTTGTGGACTCTGCACCCTTCAGAGAATAATAGCTTGTGCCGAAACGAGGTGGGAGTTCCAAGCCGCATTTTTTTACCAAAAGGCTGTGCCAGCCCTTCACCAATATGTACACAGAAGGTGGGCCAGTCCTTGAGCTTATCAGTTTCTTCCAAGGTGCACGCCAGCGCGGACGTGTGGAGCTGGAATTATGGTCAGGGCCAGTATATGTCCTTTACGGCCCACTGGGTGAATGTGCTTCCCGCCCAGCCACACCAACAACTTCCACAAGAGACGGCACTTTCTCCTCCACGTTGTCAAACTGCTGCTATTGCACCGGTGTCCACCTCCTCCTTCTCCACCACCACCTCACCTCATACCACATGTGCAGGGTACAGCGGTGTCACGCAGTTCTACACCTGGTTTGCCTGGACGAACGAAGTCACACAGGGGAGGAACTGCTCTGCGTCATGCAAGATTAAATCAATGTGTGGCTTTCTTCGCAACAACTAAAAATCGGAACCATGGTGACAGACAACGGGAGGAAAATGGTGTCCGTGCTAAACAGAGGAGGGATGGTCCATGCTCCCTGCATGGTGCACGAGTTCAATCTGGTAGTCAACAAGTTCCTAAAGTCTTAAACCCATCTGCAACATTCTAAAATGGCCAGGACACTGTGCACGCACTTTGGCCATTCTTACAAAGCCAAGCACACCCTCCTCGAGTTGCAGCACCAGAACGGCCTACCCCAACATAGTCTGATATGCGATGTTTCCACCCGTTGGAATTCCAACCTCCATATGTTAGACCGTCTGTATGAACAGAGAAAAGCCATTAATGATTTTTTGATGATGCAAGCGGACCGTAGTACTCCCCTGTGTAGCTTTGATGTCAGCCACTGGCAGCTCATGCATGACACCTGCCGTTGCACAGGCCTTTTGAAGAGGCCACATTATTTGTCAGTGCCAGGACTGCGCGATGAATAACGTATTCCAAGCTTCATGTCCTGGAACTCATGCTGCAAAATTTGTCTGGTCAGGCAACTGGAGAAGTGGGAGACTACATCTCATGGCACATGAGTCCGGTGGGGGCTGAACTGGGAGGAGGAGGAGGACATTGGAGCACAAGCAGAGTTTGGTGCAATTGTGGTTTTTCTACTCAGGTGACAGGAGAGAAGGAGCAGGAGCATCCGGAGGGAGGTAGAGAGGAGGCAGATGACCCAGAAGCACTGTGGCAGTATCTGTGGATATGGAGACCGGGAGTCCCTCGAGTCCCTACGCAGATGGCCAGCAGCATGTGGCTTTCGCTAACTAGTGACAGCCGAATAGTCAACATCCGGCATAGGTGACTTTTGGCTCTCCACCCTCTGTACCCTCTCTAGGTCCAAATGGGTGACTTTTTTCTTGCTGCTGGTGGAAGGAACAACTGGCATACTATAGAAAAACACTGAGCAACACGTTGGCCGCTTGCCTATGTGCGCCATTGTCGTCTCTGTCAGGTCTGATGGGGGATCCTCAGTCATTGTCACGTACTATACCACGGCTGCTGTGGGGCTGGGGGGTAGGAGCAGTAGCAGTTCCATCATAGTCGCTTAAGTCTGGATCTTAATGAGCAATTTCCTTCAACGCTCAGTGAGAAGGGTAGCCGCCACCAGCAGCAGCAGCAGGACATGAAGCAGACCCTGCACCAGCAGGTGGTGGCCTACTTGGACAGCACTTTACCACCTGAGGTAGAGGATCCCATAGACTACTGGGCTGTCAAACTTGATGCGTGGTCGCAACTTGCGGAGTTTGCAGTAGAGAAGCTGTCCTGCCCGACCAGTAGTGTGGCATCAGAGCGGGTGTTCAGTGTGGCGGGAGCTATCGTAACCCCCAGGAGAACCCCCTTGTCCACCCGTAATGTGGAGAGACTGACCTTTGTCAAGATGAATCAGGCTTGGATTGGCCAGGATTTCAACTCACCAATGCCTAATGCATCAGATTAGATCAGCCAGACGCCTCCTCCCAAACGTTGAGAATGAGTCGGGGTTCTAACTACCTGCCTCAGTGACTATTCTGATGCTGCCACCCGCTTGATGCCAACACATCTGCTGTGCAGTTGCCCAATCTGCTCTACGATCTTTACCAGGGATGGAATTGTCCGCAACCTCCACACTATATCATGGTGCCACTCTGCAGGCGCTGTTGCTTCTGATGCCACCTTCCCACTATATCATTGTGCCACTCTGCCACTTTTGCTGCTTCTGATGCCACAACACACTATATCATTGTGCCACTCTGCGGGCTCCTGCTGCTTCTGATGCCACCTTCACACATATATAGTTGTGCCACTTCTCGGGCTCCTGCTGCACACTTCACACATGTTTCATTGTGCCACTCTGCGGGCTCCTGCTGCTTCTGATGCCACCTTCACACTATATCATTGTGCACTCTGCGGGCTCCTGCTGCTTCTGATGCCAACAACACACTATAAATTGTGCCACTCTTGGGCTCCTCTTGTGCTGCTGCTACTGATGCCACACACACACTGTATCTTGTGCACTCTGCGGGCTCCTGCTGTGCTGCTTTTGATGCACCAACACATAATCACGGTGCCACCCGCCTGATGCCACACATCTGCTGCTAGTTGCACAATCTGCCTCCTACGATCTTTACCAGGGATTGGAATTGTCCGCCACCTCCACACTATATCATGGTGCCACTCTGCAGGCGCTTGTTGCTTCTGATGCCACCTTCACACTATATCATTGTGCCACTCTGGGGGCACCTGCTGCTGCTTCTTATGCCACCTTCACACTATATGATTGTGCCACTCTGCGGGCTCCTGCTTCTGCTGCTTCTGATGCCACCAACACACTATATCATTGTGCCACTCCGCTGCTCTTGCTTCTTCTGATGCCACCTTCACACTATATCATTGTGCCACTCTGCGGGCTCCTGCTGCTTCTGATGCCAACAACACACTATATAATTGTGCCACTCTTTGGGTTCCTCTTGCTGCTGCTGCTACTGATGCCACCAACACACTGTATCATTGTGCCACTCTGCGGGCTCCTGCTGCTGCTGCTTTTGATGTCACCAACACACTATATCACTGTGCCACTCTGCTGGCTCTGATGCCAGCAACACACTATATCATTGTGCCAATCTGTGTGCTCCTCCTGCCGCTGCTGCTACTGATACCACCTTCACACTATATCATTGTGCCACTCTACGGGCTCCTGCTGCTGCTTCTGATGCCACCAACGCACTATATCATTGTGCCACTCTGCGAGCTCCTGCTGCTTCTGATGCCACTTTCACACTATATCATTGTGCCACTCTGCAGGCTCCTGCTGCTTCCGATGCTACTTTCACACTATATCATTGTGCCCCTCTGCAGGCTCCTGCTGCTACCGTTACCCTCTTCACTTGTGCCACTCTGCAGGCTCCTGCTGCTGCTGATGCCACCTTCACACTATATCATTGTGTCACTCTGCGGGCTCCTGCTGCTTCTGATGCCACCTTCCCACTATATCATTGTGCCACTCTGCCACTTTTGCTGCTTCTGATGCCACCAACACACTATATCATTGTGCCACTCTGCGGGCTCCTGCTGCTTCTGATGCCACCTTCACACTATATAGTTGTGCCACTCTGCGGGCTCCTGCTGCCACCTTCACACTGTTTCATTGTGCCACTCTGCGGGCTCCTGCTGCTTCTGATGCCACCTTCACACTATATCATTGTGCCACTCTGCGGGCTCCTGCTGCTTCTGATGCCACCTTCAAACTATATCATTTTGCCACTCAGTGTAAAAAGAGTGCTTTCTTTGATGTTATAGTGGGATCTTGGCCCTCAGCTCAGTCCTTTCGAGCTGGCACAGACGTTACCTTGTCAGGCTGCATTCCCGCTTCGCTTATTTGGGGAAGTTGACCTATGTAAGTGAACATGGAAGTGAAGAGTGAAGCAATTCTAAGAGCCGCGGCTGTCATGTGCATCTCATACTAAAAAAAAGCATTGTTTGAAGACCAAACTACACTCCCTATGCATATTTAAGCATGGCACAATGTTCTACAACACCCTACAGGCTCTCTGCAGCCAGGAACTGCCTGTTTTTTAATGTGATTCGTTTTGATTCGATTCGGGTCGAATCAAATTTTTTCGAAAAATTTGGTGAATCGGGACGAAGCGAATTTTAACAAATTCGCCCATCTCTAGTGTCTGCACAACAATTCTGCAGCATGAACAAAGTGCACCTAAAAAAATTGTGTTTTCTGCTGAAGCAGTGCAGGGGCTCCAGATTCTTGAAGAACATGCACCACAAGTCATGAATCAGGCACATCCTGAACCATGGCCGGATTAAGGTTGGTGGGGGCCCCTGGGCGCAAAGTCTGGTGGAGGCCCCAACTAAATGTGGCATACATATACATCCTCCTGCTCACTATCGAATATCCCCCATAATTACATATATATACAGCCACCAACCTCCCAGTACTACATCTACATACAGCCGCCAGCCGCCCATTACTACATCTACATACAGCTGCCAACCCCCCAGTACTACATCTGCATACAGCCACCCCAGTGTAACATCTACATTCAGCTGCCAACCACCCATTAACACCTCTGCATACAGCCATCTTTCCCCCAGTAATACATATGCATACAGCGTCAACCCCCCAGTGCTACATCGACATACAGCCACCAACCCCCCAGTGCTACATCTACATACAGCTGCCAACGCCCCAGTACTACATCTGCATACAGCTGCCCCAGTGTTACATCTACATACAGCCGCCAACCGCCAAGTGCTACATCTGCATACAGCTGCCAATGCCCCAGTACTACATCTGCATACAGATGCCCCAGTGTTACATCTACATACAGCCGCCAACACCCCAGTGCTACATCTATTTACATCCGCCTCAACCCCAGTACTACATCTGCATACAGCCACCAACTCCGAGTAATAAATCTTTATACAGCCGCCAACCCCCCCAGTAATACATCTGCATATAGCCGCCTAACCCCCCAGTACTACATATGCATACATCTGCCCCAGTATAACATTACATACAGCTGCCAACCACCCACATGTCTGCAAACAGCCACCTCTCTCCCAGTAATACATATGCATACAGCCGCCAACCCCCCAGTACTACATCTAAATACAGCCGCCAACCCCCCAGTGCTAAATCTACATACAGCCGCCAACCCCCCAGTACCACACCTGCATACAGCTGCCCCAGTGTTACATCTACATACAGCCGCCAACCCCCCAGTACTACATCTACATATATCCGCCACAAACCCAGTACTACATCTTCATACAGTGGCCAACCCCCCAGTAATAAATCTGCATACAACCGCCACCCCCCCAGTAATACATCTGCATGCAGCCGCCTTACCCCCCAGTAATACATCTGTATACAGCAACCAAAACCCCCAGTAATACATCTGTATACAGCCACCAAAACCCCTCCAGTAATACATCTGTATACAGCCGCCAACCCCCCCAGTAATACATCTGTATACAGCCGCCAACCCCCCCAGTAATACATTTGTATAGAGCCGCCAACCCCCCCCCAGTGATACATCTGTATACAGCTTCCAACCCCCCAGTATTACATCTGCATACAGCTAAAACCCCTCCAGTAATACATCTGTATACAGCCGCCAACTCCCCCAGTAATACATTTGTATACAGCCACCAACCCCCCAGTAATACATTTGTATACAGCCGCCAACCCCCACAGTAAAACATTTGTATAGAGCCGCCAAACCCCCCAGTGAAACATCTGTATACAGCTTCCAACCCCCCCAGTAATACATCTGCATACAGCCTCCAACCCCCCCAGTAATAAATCTGTATACAGCCACCAACCCCCGCAGTAATGCATCTGCATACAGCCACCAACCACTCCCAGTAATACATCTGCATACAGCCAAAAACCCCCAAAGTAATACATCTGTATACAGCCACCAACCCCCCCAATAATGCATCTACATACAGCCGCCAGCCCCTCAGGGCTACATCCACATACAGCCGCCAGCCCCCAGTAATACATATACATACAGCCACTAGCCCACAGTAATACAGCTACACAGCTACATACACCTCAGTTGCTTGCTCACCAAACTTGCAGTCCCATGTAACATACACCTCAGTCCCCACCAAATACGCAGTTCCATGAAACATACACCTCAGCCCGCACCAGCCACACAGACCCATGTAACATACTCCTCAGCCCCCACCAGACACACAGCCCCATGAAATATACACTTCAGCCTGCACCAGACACGCAGCCCCATGTTACATGCACTTCAGCCCACACCAGACACGCAGTCTAATGTAATATACAGCGCAGCCCGCACCAGACACACAGTCTCATGTAACATACACCTCATCCACCCCAAGACACACAGTCCTATGTAACATACACCTCAACCACTCCAGACACACAGCCCCATTTAACATACACCTCAACCACCCCCAGACACACAATCCCATGAAACATACACCTCATCCACCCCCAAACACACAGCCCCATGTAACATACACCTCATTCACCCCCAATCTTGTTCCAGTTCAGTTCCCAAGTTCAACTGACAATAAGCAATCATTTAATTACTCAGTCCTGTCAGGCCCTCACCTCCATACACATGAATTACACATGGCAGCTTCTTTACTTCCTCCTTTTCCTGCGGGGCTCTGCCCCCTCCTGTGACATCACGGGATCACATGCTATACACTTCAGACCCCGGAGGATCATGACTGTCTCTGACGTGGAGCAATGCACCCAGGGAACTCACTGCAAGCCCGTCCCAACTCCCTCAGAACGTTGTGCGGCGGCCCTGCCCCACTATCCCCTATCACCAACAGCGCACCCCGGGCTTTAAGCAAACAAATGTCTGACTGACAGTGTCAGTCATTCATTGTAGGCTGGTGGGGGCCTCTGTGGGAGCAAGATGATGGGGGACCGGGGCTCGAGCCCTGGGAGCCCCGCCTATAATCCGGCCCTGCCCTGCACACTTAACAGGCAAACTGCACAGTGCTTTTGATAAATGTGGCCCATAGTCCTTTTCTTTAACTGTCTGTATCTTTTCTTTAATTGGTTCTGTAGAAAATAGCACCAGCATATATGATTGGAAAGATTGTATTCCTATCTCTAATATGACACCAAAAACAGATTTCACATGAAAGAGTAAATTCTAGAACGGAAATTACATTCTCTACCTGAGGGTCCTATTAGTATAATAGAGTAAAATCTTATAGTCCGATAATAAAACAAAACATACTTTTTAATGTGCTTCATTAGAATGTGGTATAAGAATTCAAAACATTTTTTATACTTGTGTCTGATGAAATGGAATTTGTTCTCATTTCAGATAAAATGTCTTTTGACCATTTTGAGTACAAAGGAGTCAGGTTTGCCAAAGCAGTACACTCAGAAGATTCTCTCTCCTATGCAGAAAATACATTTGAAGTATTGGATGATGACATTTTCAATGTAACCTACCCCAAATCAGGTACTATATTTAGGAAAAAAAATTGTATAAAACCTCTACTTAATTTTTTTCTCTTGAACAGCTTGAACACTTTTCTCCATTTTCTTTTGTTGAAGGGGTATTTCCACGAGGAAATAATTCTTAAATATACACAGGATTACAAAATAACACCTTCTCTAATTCCATGTTATTGACAAAAGTACAGTATTTCACAGATATAAGTCCAACCTGTCTCTTTATCAGTCCTGGTGTATACAATTTCAGATTTTTATGGTTGGGCAGGACAGATTTTTTTCAAGAACTGCTTCTTCTGTCTACTGGATGCAGTGTGATCTCTGCCCCACCCCATCCATTACAAGATGAGCTCTCAGATAGACACTCACATACACTTCATTCCAGCAAGAAGCATGCACAGGCTTACTCTACACGCT
Organism: Engystomops pustulosus; assembly: GCA_019512145.1. NCBI lineage: Eukaryota > Metazoa > Chordata > Amphibia > Anura > Leptodactylidae > Engystomops > Engystomops pustulosus. Next base: position 15,855 of record WNYA01000313.1, on the reverse strand, counting down.
AAAGATTTGATAAGGAGGAAGGAGGCATGTAGAGCTTACTGTGTGTGTGTTATAGGTGAGTTAGTAGAGTGCCATTGTGTGTTATATCCATCTCATGGATCTCATCATCTCTCATCTCTTTTTTTCTATGTGTCAGATTCTAGTAGAATGCTCAGAAGTTAAATAAAAGTGTAGATAAACCCTGTACCCTGATAATCTAAGCACATTAACAGCATACAGCAGGGCAAAGCACTAGAGCAGTGGGGGCGAACCTATGGCACGGGTGTCAGAGGTGGCACTCAGAGCCCTCTTTATAGGCGCCCTTGACATCACCCCAGGGTAGAGTTCACCAGACAGGACTCAAGGCCTTTTGCAGTCCCAGGCAGCCCAGGACCCCAGAAGGAAGCTACAATGATAATCTAAACTTCTTTTCCTTCTTTCTACTGTATTGGTGTCCCCAGGTGCCTATACAATTTAAACCTGTGAAAGAGCAGGTAGTAAAAAATATGCAGGTTTTGTTTGTAGTTTGGGCACTCATGTCTAAAAGGTTTGCCATCACTGCACTAGAGGGATCATAATGTGTCTGCTTAAAGAGTCCCCACCCAATAGAATTTTGCACTGACCAGCCTAGGGAGTGATAGGAGCTCAAACAGCAATAAAACTGGTCAAAATTGCAAAGTAAGGGGGTTAAAATTATCTTTATTGTGCAAGCATCATTAGGGAGTTATAATTTGAGAACTTTCTTTCATGGCCAAACTCCAATAAATCTCATTTATTTTTTTGCCTCTCATAATTTTTTGCATTATTAACTGTGAAACCAGGAATGATTAAGCAAACACATGACAAACTTTTTATTGAAGCTTATCTGTGTAGTCTGCACACTTAGTTATAGCTCACAATTAATAACACAACTGATACAAAAAAATTACATAAAAGATATGCAAACTAATTATTGCTTAGTACATGTAATAACGTTATTGAATGGCAGTAGTGACATTATGGGTAGTGAATCTGTGGTGTCTGCATCAGACATTGAAACACACAACTAGCCAGTGACGTAACTAAGAGAGGCTGGGACCCATGGCAAACATCTGCATGGGACCCCCCCTTCCCTTAGGGCGGGCTAATTCACACGAACGTGTGCCTGCACAGGAGATGAGGAGGGGGTAAGCGGTGCTATCATAGAGATATATGGTGCACGGCAACATGTCCTATGTTTTCCCCGGGTAGAAAACGGTGCAGTGACGCAAGTGTGCTGCACCATACCGCTCCGTACCCCGCTGTGCACCCATTGCCGGCCAATGGGGGACGTATATAGGATTTATATGCAGCGGCCGTATATAAGTCCTTCTACGGCCAAGTGAATGTGGCCTTAAAAAAATATACATACATATTTGTACTCATGTTTACACAATCACCCACATTTATACACTTTCATATACACACATTTCTATACTTGTACACACTTACACACATGTATACTCACACATTTATGTACACACATACATACAGCATATACACACATACAGTATATACAGACATTCTGCATATACATCTGTGGTGGCGAGAGGGCGGCTGGCCCGGTTGGGCAGTCTTTCAGCTATCGCATTTTGCAGGTGGAGCGGAGGATCAGGCAGACGGTCCGGAGCATCGGGCTGGAGGAGTGGAGCGTGGCATCGGGCGGGGGGAGTGAAGCGTGGCATTGGGCGGAAGGGGGAAGCGGAGCGGTCCATTGGGCGGGCTGGGGAAGCAGAGCGTGGCCTTGGGCGGCCGGCCATCAGGACAGGTGGCAGCACGGCAATGTTCCGTTGCGAGGCTCTCCCCCCATCGGGCCCGGTGGCGGTTGCATCCTCTTCGACTGCAATTGTTATGCTCCTGCGACTAGCTATCTATTTGGTCACCTCAGACTCCAAGATGCAAAACTTTCAGATTTGCTAAACTTATTACACCTCTTTGGTATAAGGACTAAGGCGGGCTGCACACGAGGTGCTTTAAACCCGTTTTTGGGCCTTTTTTTTGGCAGTCCGTTAAGAAACACCTTCTTAAAAAAGGTCCAAAAATGGGTTCAAAATGCCACGTGTGCTGCTGGCCTTAGGTTTACACATTTAAGAACACTAATAAGCAACACATTTCTGTTATCTCTTCCATTGCAACATTGTTTTTTATGTGTACTTTTATCAAATAGTAGAAAGGTTAACTGCTTCACAATGTTACTTGTTAAAAGTTATCTAATCTTTTTTTTTTTTTTTATAAGTGACCTTTATTCAGAGTTGATTTCTGTTCTGAAACAAAAACAGGGGCATAGAATTGACTGTTTTGATTCCCATGAGGCTAAGGTCAATTTCACAAGGAATGTGGTCAGTATTTGAATCCGTATGTGTACAGCAAAACCGAACTGAGTCCAAAATGCAAGGTTACAAGTCTCTGTATTGAGGCATGACGTGGCTACTGATGTGAAGGACATACACATTTTATGGATGTTGGAGTTTGTGTCAATCTATACAGATTTTATGCAGCTACCTTGAACCTAATAGAACAACAAAATGCCAGGAGAAGGTAAGAACAATTTGTGCAGGCAAAGACCAGTGAAAGACACAACCAGCAAGGAGCTAGGAAATTACTTTCCAGCCGGTCCTGTGAACATAGAGTAACAAGTCTGGAACAGTGATGAAAGCGAAAGATTTCACAGAACTGCTTCTCGGTTACCTTTGCCTTGCAGATCCTCCCCTCTAGACTTTTAGATCTCATATTGTTGTATCATTGGCTCTCGCCCTGGAACCGTCTCTGTAGCTCCTTCACCAGCTCAGGTGGAGGTGAAGTATGTCTTATAATCTAATGACAGCTTAGAAGCCTTAGCTATAACCCCTATTAGGCCTCCGGAGGAGCAAACTCTTTCTCTGACAGCATGATTAAAGTACAAATATCCTTACATTGTTCCTCTTCATGCCTATGAAGTTCCACCGCCCATTGACTATCTATGCACATTCTTGTTCTTCCAGCTCTGCCGTATCCTCCAGCTTCTCTTCAGCTGAGACACTCAGTAACTTGGCTGAACTGCCTTATTACCCCCTAGCTCAGGAATGAGAGAAACACTGGCTGTGTGTAGAGCCCTATTTAGGTTTGATGCTACCGAAGGCACTCTTAGTGCTTACACAGCTTGTTGGTACCGTCTAGCTAACATCTCTGACCCAGCACGTTACTAGAAGAGAGCAGTGCTGGACCCAGAGGGAATCTCTCCAATGATTGACCAAAACAGTTTCAGGCTGCATTCACACAATGAGTTTGCATTGTATTTTAAAATACCGTATATTCCGGCGTATAAGCGACCTGGTGTATAAGACGACCCCCCTACTTTCCTGTTTGAAACATAGAGTTTAAGATATATTCGCCGTATAAGACTACCCCTTTTCCAACGCATACAAAACACTGGTAAAAATTAAAAAAAAAACAGATTTGAATTTAACATGGTCCTTTTTTTAATTTAAATTCTTATGACATGCAGGTTTATAGCAGGAAAACTGTCGCTCATAAACATAAGGCATACAACAGCAACATTAGCATCGTCCATTTACTGTAATGTTACCATACTGTACCTTAAATTTTTATTTTATTAAATATTCCATGCCAAAAATTCCAAATGCAATGAAATTGTAAAAAACGCATTTGCGCCATTTTCTTGTGGACTTGGATATTACGTCTTTCACTGAGCGCCCAAATGACATGTCTACTTTATTCTTTGGTCGGTACGATTAGGGGATACCAAATTTGTATAGGTTTTATGTTTCATACATTACAAAAAGAAAACCTCCTGTACAAAAATGATTTTTTTGATTTTGCAACTTCTGGCATTGTTTGTGTCATTTTTTGCAAAATTTGTAATATATTTCAATTGTACACCTTTTGATCACTTTTTATAGATTTTTTTATATTTTTCAAAATGGCAAAAAAGTGCCATTTTTTACTTTGGCCGCTATATTCCGTTACGGGGTTAAACGCATTGAAAAAACCGTTATCATATTTTGATAGATCGTGCATTTTTGGACGCGTCGATACCTGATGTGTTTATGATTTTACTGTTTATTTATATTTATGTCAGTTCAGGGAAAGGGGGATGATTTGAAATTTATTTTTTTTTATATAATTTTTTTTTAACTTTTATTTATACTATTTTTCAGACTCCTAGGGTACTTAACCCTAGGTTGTCTCATCGACCCTACCATATACTGCCATACTACAGTATGGCAGTATATGGGGATTTTCCTCCTCATACTTATACATGGGCTATCAGCTCATTGTAATGAAGGGTTTAAAACGAAATATCCTCAGCTCGTTCTTCGGAAGACCCGAGGCTACCATGGAGTCGGATCGCCACCCCCGATGACGTCACGGGGAGCGGCGATCCCAGGTAAGATGGCGGCGCCCATGCGCCGCTATCTTTTTGAGGCTGCCGGCAGCTTTGCCGGCAGCCCACGCTGTGAAAACACCCGCGATCGGTGCTAGCAATATGCAGCAAAGACTTACCGGCTATGGAGAGGGCTCAGCCCATGAGCCCTCTCCATGCAGCGCGACCCGACCGCCGCTGTGAATACACAGCGGGCGGTCGGGATAACCGGCGTATAAGACGACCCAAGAGAAGACAGAAGATTTTTCTGTCTTCAAAAGTCGTGTTATACGCCGGAATATACGGTACATTTTCTTAGTAGCAACATGTGTGTGGTGTGTACAGCTACAATCACATTTTAAACTTGCACTGTGGGTGCAATGGGCTCTATCTTTTATATGATGTGGGTCCAAATCATTGGCCCACATTTATTAAAGTGTTTGTGTCAGTTTTCTGTCTGACTTTGCACTGAAAAGAACGTGCAAACTGCTTGCACATGTATTTACAAAGTGTCTGTGCCAGTTTTGTGTGGTGGCTGCACTATGCCCTACACACCCAAAATAAATTTGGTGCACACTTCCCAAGGAGTGCAGAGTACAATATATTAACCCCTTAACGCCAAAGCCACTTTTCACCTTCCTGACCATAGGACCATTTTTCCCAGTTTGCCCTATAAGTGGTTATAACTTCAGAACACATTAACATATCAAAGTGATTTTGAAATTGTTTTCTCGTGACGCTTAGTACTTCACGTTGGTTGAAAAATTTTGTTGGTATGTGTTGCATTTATTTATGAAAAAAAATGATGTTTGGTGAAAATTTGGAAAAAGTCTAGATTTTTTAAATTGAAAATGTCCTGCTCTTTCCATACATAGTCATAACAGCAAAAAAAACTTGATAACTCACATTAACCGAATGTCTGCTTTATGTCTCCATGTTTTTTTATGCAATTTCTTATTCTAGTAAGATGTTATGGGGCGATTTCTCACATTTTCCTAAAAAACACAAAATCATGATTTTGCGGGACTTGCTCTGATTTCAAGTCACTTTAAGAGGCCTAAATAAAAGTAAAACCCCACAAAATACCCCATTATAGAAACTACACCCCTTAGCGTATGTTAAACAACTTTCATGAAGTTTGTTAACCCTTTAATTGTTTTACAGGGGATAAAACAAAATCGGAAGCAATTTTGAAATTTACATTTTTTTGGCTACATGAATGTGTTTTTCAAAAAATGTACACAGTGGATCAAATATCAAAACACTCCAAAAAGTTTAATACCCAATTTCAATGTAACAATACCCCATATGTGGTGGTAAACTTTTGTATGATTTTAGACACCAGAAATAGCCCTTTTAGGACTGCCAAGGCTACGTAGCAACAAAACTGTCCTGAGACAGAATAGAGCCTTATTGGTCAGGCTTAAAATTTTACTTTTATTCTAAAATTAAAATACACTATAACCAATTATCTACCATACACTATTGTCTTAAAATTTGCATGTCTTGGCTGCTGTCTACTCAACTTGTAAACACAATAGTGGGTCTCTGCAGTGACCCTACTACTAAACAGCCTCTACCATGTCATTTAAAAGTCAAACACGAGCCCCCCCGACATGTTTTGCCAGAGCACAAGCGTCAAACTACTGATTTGTGGGAGGAGCTAGAGTAAGTATATTTGACTTTTGGGTGGGACCAACTATTATGAGCACCAATAGCCCAGGGCTACTATTCTAGTTACCTAGCAACCTTCTATTGGCCTGTAAGTTATCCAATGGATGTGCTAAAAAAGCATCCTGGGTAATTCATAATGTTCAGGAAGTGACCCATTTCATGAGGGACTATAACCTGATTGGGCCAGATCTCTTATCGCAATACCGTGTCTATGTCTGCGGTATTCGGCGCATGCGTGGGTTAGCATGTCATTATTCTGAGAGTCCGCGTATGCACAAGGAAATAGGATATTTAGGTTAGTAGGGTGAATTTCGCGAACCACCACGTTACTATGGGAGTCCGCGCAGACAAGAAAGACTTGGAAAAACTTCTCCTGGAGCTCAGGTCTGAATTTCTCCAGTTGGGCTAAAGACCAGAAGTGACTGATAACCAAATAAGTAAAACAGAAGCCATCAACAGAGATGATTTACTCACATATAAGGAGACCCAACAAGAGGCCAGAGTACCCCTAGTAGTCACTTACAGCCCACAACTGGAGATCCTACGTCACATTGCCAAGGAACTCCAACAGATTCTGCATAAAGATACAAGACTAAAAGAAATATTATTAAAAGAAATATAGTCCCTCCTCTCCTGTCCTTCCGGTAACCACCAAACCTGAAACAACTGGTTGTCCGGAGTGCCCAAAGACTTCCATCAGAAAATGGTACCTCACTCTTCCTGCAAAGCAGGTGTAAAACGTAGCAGCACATTCGCACAGGTGACCAGGTACCTGTACCTCAATCACAGCAGGAACATCAGATCAAGGGAACCTTTTCCTGCAGATCCGCTAATGTGGTCTACCTTTTATTTGTCAACAGTGTCAAACCACAGGCCTTTAAGTTGGGGAAACAGGAGACTCCATCAACGTATGAACTCACACAAATCTGATATTAAAAATAAAAGGAAACATCTCCCAGTGGCTGCACATTCTCCAGAGAGGACCACACTATGGAAGACTTGCAGATTACTATTTTAATGGGACATTTTAAGACACAGGGGGAAAGGAAAGAATGGGAATATACACTCACCGGCCACTTTATTAGGTACACCATGCTAGTAACGGGTTAGACCCCCTTTTGCCTTCAGAACTGCCTCAATTCTTCGTGGCATAGATACAACAAGGTGCTGGAAGCATTCCTCAGAGATTTTGGTCCATATTGACATGATGGCATCACACAGTTGCCGCAGATTTGTCGGCTGCACATCCATGATGCGAATCTCCCGTTCCACCACATCCCAAAGATGCTCTATTGGATTGAGATCTGGTGACTGTGGAGGCTATTTGAGTACAGTGAACTCATTGTCATGTTCAAGAAACCAGTCTGAGATGATTCCAGCTTTATGACATGGCGCATTATCCTGCTGAAAGTAGCCATCAGATGTTGGGTACATTGTGGTCATAAAGGGATGGACATGGTCAGCAACAATACTCAGGTAGGCTGTGGCGTTGCAACGATGCTCAATTGGTACCAAGGGGCCCAAAGAGTGCCAAGAAAATATTCCCCACACCATGACACCACCACCACCAGCCTGAACCGTTGATACAAGGCAGGATGGATCCATGCTTTCATGTTGTTGACGCCAAATTCTGACCCTACCATCCGAATGTCGCAGCAGAAATCGAGACTCATCAGACCAGGCAACGTTTTTCCAATCTTCTACTGTCCAATTTCGATGAGCTTGTGCAAATTGTAGCCTCAGTTTCCTGTTCTTAGCTGAAAGGAGTGGCACCCGGTGTGGTCTTCTGCTGCTGTAGCCCATCTGCCTCAAAGTTCGACGTACTGTGCGTTCAGAGATGCTCTTCTGCCTACCTTGGTTGTAACGGGTGGCGATTTGAGTCACTGTTGCCTTTCTATCAGCTCGAACCAGTCTGCCCATTCTCCTCTGACCTCTGGCATCAACAAGGCATTTCCGCCCACAGAACTGCCGCTCACTGGATGTTTTTTCTTTTTCGGACCATTCTCTGTAAACCCTAGAGATGGTTGTGCGTGAAAATCCCAGTAGATCAGCAGTTTCTGAAATACTCAGACCAGCCCTTCTGGCACCAACAACCATGCCACGTTCAAAGGCACTCAAATCACCTTTCTTCCCCATTCTGATGCTCGGTTTGAACTGCAGGAGATTGTCTTGACCATGTCCACATGCCTAATGCACTGAGTTGCCACCATGTATTGGCTGATTAGAATTAAGTGTGTTAACGAGCAGTTGGACAGGTGTACCTAATAAAGTGGCTGGTCCAATATATATATTGAGCATTTTCCTGTATAAGGAGGAACTCAGGAACAACTGCACCAGCATATGGTTTTTACAAGCGTCTTGGAATTTCATCTCGGCACCTAATGGCAGTTAGGCTAGCTCTGGTGAGCACATGGAGGACTAGGCGGCCCTCCAAAGAAATTCCCCACCCCCATTACTGACCCACTGCCAAACCGGTCATGCTAAGTGTGTTGCAGGCAGCCGATCGCTCTCCACGGCGTTTCCAGTCTGGTGAATTTACCAATCCTGTTCTCTGGCAAGCTCCAAACATCCTGCAACAGTGTTGGGCTGTGAGCACAAACTCCCTCGGTGGACGTTGAGCCACCATCCTCATGGGGATGGGTGTGGGGATGGGTAATGGAGGTGCAGAATGAGGGCAGCTAGTTTGGGTAACATGTAGAAGGTGTGGTAGGGGGAAAAGTTGCAGGGAGTCTAGTCCTGATCTGGTGCACCTAATATGGTGTGCCAGGCTGGATGATTGAGGGGATATCAGCTTCTTGGGTAGCAATGATGCAGGCAGACATGGGCCTCTAGCCTTCTGCTCCAGTTAAGAAGCGTAATGGGCACAGGCAAGGTCAGACATGTGCTGATATGGGAGATTCGATAATAGGGAACAGACAGGACAATCTGTCACAAGACCATGCATACTGATCAGTGTGTTGTTTGCTGGTGCTCTGGTTTGGCATGTTGAGGATCAGGTTGGCAGGTCACTGGGAGGGGCTGGTGAGGAACCAGTGTCATGGTCCACATTGGCACTAATGACAAAGTAAGAGGTAGGTGGAAGGTCCTTAAAATCAATTCAGGATTTAGGCCATAAGTCAGGGCAAGGACTTCAAAGGTAGTTTTTCCGAATACTACCTATACCAAGTGCCACACCAGAAAAGCATCAGGAGATCAGGGAGGTAAATAATGCGCTTCGGGATCGCACCTGGATCGGGGTAAGTAAATTTTGCCCCAGGTGTGTTGTTTTGCCAGGTGGCTTGGGACCAGCGGCCATCTTCTGTTCTGCGACGGACCGCGCGGAGGAAATCAACGGACTGATTAAAGGGCCAGTAGCATTTTAATTCTTCATTACAGTCTGTGTCACCAGCATTTTTCTGCTAAGGGGAGCAAAATTTTAAATAACAACTAATTACATATTAGCTTATATTTTAGGGACCCATTTGCATATGAATTATGCTGATTCCTGGAATACCCCTTTAAGGTTACATCACGGGGGGGGGGGGATGAGCAGCAGTAACGGATAGGTGTTCACACGTTGCGCTTTGATTGCATTTTAATCATAATTACAACGGCTAAGGAGAGGGGATTTTCTTAATTACATTACTGTTAGCATTTGTTAAGGCTATGTTAAGTTATGCATTAACAAAACACATGCGTTAACACAATGTAAACGCATGTGTTAACATCGCATTTACAATGCGTTTTGTAAACACAAATGTAACAGTAGCAGTAATGTAATTAGGCAGATCACCTCATCTCAACTGTTGTAATGCGTTTTAAAACGCAATGAAAACGCAACCAAAGCGCAACATGTGAACGCGCCCTCAGATTTATAATACCCTGTATATGGAAAGTGCTCAGTCTGTGAGCTCTCTCCATACACCCCCCGGACATAAAAGTACTTCCTGGCATGTGAAGTGGTTAACACCTTAACGACTTGGCCTTTTTTCACTTCCATTTTTCACTCACCACCTTAAAAAATCTATAACTTTTTTATTTTTACACCTAAAGAGCTCTGTGATGGCTTATTTTCTGCGTAACAAATTGCACTTCGTAGTGACTGTATTTGATATTCCATGCCGTATACTGGGAAGCGGGAAAAAAATTCCAAATGCAGTGAAAATGGTGAAAAAACACATTTGCAACGTTTTCTTGTGGGCTTGGATTTTGGAGCTTTCAATTTGTGCACCAAATGACTTGTCTGCTTTATTCTTTGGGTCGTTATGATTACATGGATACCAAATTTGTATAGGTTTTATATTGGTTTCATACATTTAAAAAAATTAAAACCTCCTTTACAAAAATTTTTGGGGGGATTTTGCCATTCTCCGGCGCCAATAACTTTTTCATACTTTGGTGTACAGAGCTGTGAGTGGTGTCATTTTTTGAGACTTTTGATGGCATTTTCATTGCTATAATTTTCGGTCTGTACAACCTTTAGATCACTTTTTATTAATTTTTTTTTATTTTTTAAAATGACAAAAAAATGCCATTTTCCACCTTGGACGCTATTTTCAGTTACAGGGTTAAACGCAGTGAAAAACGATTATATTTTGATAGATCGGGCATTTTCGGACGCAATGATACCTAATGTCTTTATGATTTTTGCTGTTTATTAATATTTATATCAGTTCTAGGGAAAGGGGGGTGATTTGAATTCTTTTTGTGGGGAAGGCAGATTTTCAAGGAGTTTGTTCTGTGAAGGGGTCTAATCTTGGAGAGAATTTTGTGTTGTGGAGAGGAGGGGGGGGGAATGACCAAGGACCAGGGGGTGGGATTTGTTGGAGGGGAGCAATACCTGGGGCGAAGTTTTTTGTGAGTAGGGGGTAGCAGACATGGGGGGTACCTGAGTTAGGTGTGGAGGAAGATAAGACCTGGGGGGGGGGCACAGTCTTATAGTATTATATGTTTTACATAGGGGGCAGTGATTATAGTAGTTATATTCTTATACATAGGGGGTGTAGTATAGTAGTATACTCTGTACATAGGGGGGGCAGGATTATAGTGAGTATATTCTTGTACATAGGGTGCAGTATCATAGCAGTTATCTTCTTGTCAATAGGGGGGGGCAGTATTAAAGAAGTTATTAGCGGGCATTCGGCAACGCCGCAGTTGGCTCATAACACCAGATCTTCCTGCTCGATATGGTTCTTGCAGGTGCTAATTTAACTAATTGATTTCTGGGCCTCTGGGGATGGGGGACCTATAATAACCAGGAAAACATATCATTCCTTCACTTACCACTGAGAAGTCACTGTCTACCCCCTCTCACTGCCTATACCTACCCTGCCTGCCCACACACTTGCTACATTTACTATATGGTATTGTATATATTAGGCATGTAGGATTCTGAGCTTTGTTGCATGGTAATTTAACCCTAATCATACACTGGTTTTTGTATTTTGATACCTATGTTCATTGTTGTTTACATATGGCAGATTGTCGTAGGGGTTTTAGGGATTTTGGCCCTTCGTAGTGGTAGTAACCCAACGGTGTGACATTTTAAGTGGTTTATATTTATTGTTGTCTTGTGGTTATAGTATAAGCCGACCAAGTAGTATAAACCGGGCCCCTAATTTTAAAACAAAAACCTGGGAAAACCATTGACCATAGTATATAGCCAGCAGCTGACCCAGTGTATAGCCGCACAACCAATCACCAGTATATAGCCAGCCCCTGCCCCAGTATATAGCCAGCCCTCTTTCAGTGATATAGTCAGCAGGTGGAGCCGGAGGAGAAGGTGAGTTTTGTATTTTTTTTAATCCAGTATAAGCCGAGTTTGGTTTTCAGTACATTTTGTGCGAAAAACTAGGCTTATACTCGAGTATATATGGTCTTACCTTTTGTGTACAAATAAATATTTTCTGCTTATGTTTAGCCTTGTGTGCGCATTACCTTTTACTTTGTTTGGATTATATTAGTTATGCCCACCTATATGTATATACACTCACACGGCCACTTTATTAGGTACACCATGCTAAGTAACGGGTTGGACCCCTTTTGCCTTCAGAACTGCCTCAATTCTGGTGGCATAGATTCAACAAGTGCTGGAAGCATTCCTCAGAGATTTTGTCCATTGTACATGATGGCATCACACAGTTGCCTGCAGATTTGTGGCCTGCACATCCATTAATGCACAAATCTCCCGTTCCAACACATCCCAAATATGCTAATTGGATGAGATCTGGTGACTGTGGAGGCCATTTGAGTACGCTGAACTCATTGTCATGTTCAAGAACCAGTCTGAGATATTCAGCTTTATGACATGGCGCATTATCCTGCTGAAAGTAGGCCATCAGATGTGGGTACATGTGTGGTCATAAAGGGATGGACATGTCACAACAATATCGGTAGGTGTGGCTTGCAAACGATGCTCAATGGTACCAAGGGGCCCAAAGAAGTGGCAGAAATATTCCCCACACCATGACACCACCACACCACCATTGATACACAGGCAGGATGGATCCATGCTTTCATGTTGTTGACGCCAAATTCTGACCCTACCATCCGAATGTCGCAGCAGAAATGAAGACTCATCAGACCAGGCAAGGTTTTTCCAATCTTCTACTGTCCAATTTCGATGATGCTTGTGCAAATTGTAGGCCTCATTTCCTGTTCTAGCTGAAACGGAGGCACACGTGGTGTCTTCTGCGCTGTAGCATCGCCTCAAAGTTCGAGTACTGTGATTCAGAGGATGCTCTTTGCTACTGGTGTAACGGTGGCGATTTGAGTCACTGTTGCCTTTATATCAGCGCCGAACCAGTCTGCCCTTTCTCCTCTGTAACTGGCATCAACAAGGCATTCGCCCACAAAACTGCCGCTCACTGGATGTTTTTTTTTTCGGACCATTCTGTGTAAACCCTAGAGAGGGTTGTGCGTGATGAAAATCCCAGTAGATCAGCAGTTTCTGAAATACTCAGACCAGCCCTTCTGGCACCAAACAATGCACATTCAAAGGCACTCAAATCTTTTTTCCATACTGATGCTCGGATGAACTGCAGGAGATTTCTTGGACCAGTTACATGCCTAAATGCACTCGTTGCCGCCATGTGATGGCTGATTAGAACTTAAGTGTTAACGAGCAGTTGTGAGAGGTGTACCTAATAAAGTGGCAGTGAGTGTACATTGGTAGTGTCTGTCCATTTCTTTTGCTTGTCTAATATACAAGACATAATAATTACACAGCACCAGGTCTGTGGCAGGTGGCTAATACTAGGGGCAAATGGGGCTGACTATATACTGGGGGTATGTGCGTGGCGGCTAATACTGGGGGAGGACTTGACCAATGCATTTCCATCTTAGGCTTAACATCAAGTCAATAGGCGTTCTTTTTTGATTGTGGTAAAATAGGGCCTGGTTATATTCAGGTTCCGCTATTACTCGAGATAGGATAGTTTGATAACATAGAAGAATGTGTGCTTCTGTCATCACACTGTTTCTCTGTGAGTGTTTCTCACCTGTTAAAGATAGTGCAAAGGTAATCACACACAGTCATTTTCCCACGTTGTATTTCTGAAGACTGTAGAGAAATCATTCCAGTGAAAGGTCAGCAAAGTACAGAATTGCACTGAAATGCACAGAATCAAATATTTAGTGATTAATCAAAAAGTTAAAATAACCTGTGCGGTCTAGAATCTAAATGCTAATTAAAGTGGGTACTGTGACGGAGCATGGAAAAACTTCCAGTGGTCACATTGTGTCCAGTACCGATTCCGTTATTCCTGAAGGGTCTCCAACGAGGTCTTATGCATCCAAGAGATTGGATATATAGATGAGGTTCTCAGTGGTGCACTTGGAATAGGTCAGCATAAGCGGGAGCGCCAAGGTGGTGGCTGCAACCCCTAGACAGTTCCGTGTGCGTGACGATCACTCATCTACGGGATAGTCAAAGGAACATTTCTACTCGACGCGTTTGAAAGTCGCGGTTTCTTCGTAAGGACATGAGAGGTATCGTGTGCAACCACACACGACAATCCTTTTATAAAGATTTGGTAACTGCAATACCCATTTGCTGGTATCCATGTATACCTCAGGGAGCTTCACTGAGCAAAAACTCATATGCTGCCCTCAACAATATAAAGAAGGTTTGTAATTTATTAAATATACATCCTAATCTAGATGAAACAGTGTGTAAGATGAATAAAATCTGTTTTATTTTAAGATTAACAAAATATGAAAATATCGTATAAAAGTGTATGTGTATGTACACTTTTGAAGGAATATGTCTACAAACTACAATAGAGTTATAAAAGCCAAAATAGCTCTATTTCAGGATTAAGTCCATTCTCAGGGGGGGGGGCCAGTGTTTCTAAATTAAAAATCCATCGGCTTTAGTCTGCGGACATTTGTGGATCAAAATCTCTCCTCTCCAATTCTTTTAATTTTTTATAAACAAATGTGTCATTGAACCAGTAAAATATTTCGGTGCTTAACTGTTATAGGTCTAGAGAGGGGGTACCCTTCAAACACCTCTCTCAATATGAAACTATGTTCTTTCACGTTTCATAAAAGACCAAATGTATAGTTCTTTCTACATACTATCAATTTGCACATGGGATTCTTATCTTGGAAGTGCACCAGTAATTCTCCTATAAGACCCTTGCCCTCTGTGGCTCAATTATATAATCTGCACATGCCATCAGTCTGACCATTCTCTCATTTCAATTGAATTTGGCTTGTGCTTGTGTCTGCATTTCAGTCCGAAAACTCAAATCGGATTCTCTGTTTGTGTTATATTGAAACAGTCGAATTGGGTTGTTTATTTGGATAACAGAATTGTGGGTCTATGGTTGCGATATACTCAGTTTTCAAATTGAGTATCTGTATGTCGTTTCCCAGTAGATGTAATTGTGTACAGTTTTCCTCTTTCTATATGCACACTACATATTCAGAGTGCTTACATTGCTGGTTAAATTGCGGGAGGGTTATTGCCCTTATAGTCAGGTTATGAAGTGTGTTCACTGTGCCCATATAAACTTCTTTGATTGTTACAGTCATTCATTAGCTTTATTATCATGGGGAAGAGGTCAGCTGTAATTTGTGAATTCTTCTTTTCTATAATTTTCTTCTTCTTTTTGTTAACTGCGGTTTTTGATAATGTTGCCAAGTAATTAATCTCTAATGTTCCTTAAACTGGTCTAATAATTTCAAAGTGAGATGTACTTTCGTATTTTCAACCAATGGGTATGCCTTTTTTCATATGAATGAAACAAACGATTTGTATGAGAGACAATTTGCGAAACATATATTCCCATTCAAATGGGATATATTTCCTCTACAGTTCATATGCTAATGTTTATTACTGGAGCGCCCTTTGGAGAATGTTGTTCAAACTCTAAATCTAGTCTCCAGTGATGCCTCCTCCTTGACATGATTCTCAACATTCAGCCCCCCAATTTTTTTTCCCATCCTAGGACTTCTATTTTACTGAAAAAAGTTTCCTCAAGTTCTTTTTCCAGATCGCGTGTACCGCTGACTTGATACGCCTTTATAAGGTGTCATTGGTTCACTCTTACGTTCATTTACTATTTGTGCACTAACTGTTGAATTATTATGCGTGCACTCCCGTGTCTGTACGTTGTATCCTGTCCATTTCCGATGAGATTCTATACAACTGACGCTGTCACCTCTATCGTCTGTCTTTTGCGTGGCGGACCTGCGTCATTTGGCGCCAGACTTTGTTATTGCTCCCCCGCACACTGTTTCCGGTCTCTTTGACTTTGGCACAGTGGGACTTGTGTCTGTGCGTGTAGACAGAGTCATGTAAATCCTCTTGTTTTATTCTTTAACCTTATTATACC
>WNYA01000312.1:101198-189110 GCA_019512145.1 Engystomops pustulosus | reverse complement strand
CACAGCTGCGGCGCACCTTCGTGAGCAAATCAGACAGATTGGGGTATGTCTTGAGGAACCGCTGAACTATGAGATTTAACACATGGGCCAGGCATGGCACATGTGTCAGTCTGCAGAGTTGCAGAGCCGCCACCAGGTTACGGCCGTTGTCACACACAACCATGCCTGGCTTCAGGTTCAGCGGTGCCAGCCACAGATCAATCTGCGCCGTGATGCCCTGTAATAGCTCTTGGGAGGTGTGCCTTTTATCGCCTAGGCTCAGCAGTTTGAGCACCGCCTGCTGTTGCTTAGCGACGGTACTGCTGCTGTGCCTAGAGCTACTGACTGATGGCGCCATGCCCACGGATGGTAATTCGGAGGAGGAGGTGGAGGAGGGGTGGGAGGAGGAGGCATATTAGGCCTGAGAGACCTGGACCGAGGTAGGCCCCGCAATCCTCGGCGTCGGCAGTATATGACCAGCCGCAGGGTCAGACTCGGTCCCAGCCTCCACCAAGTTAACCCAATGTGCCGTCAGCGATACATAGTGGCCCAGCCCTGCAGGGCTGGGACTTCACATAGGGAAAAATAGTGGCTGCTGGGGACCGAATACCGAGGGGTGGCCACCGCCATGAGGTTGCGAAAGGCCTCGGTCTCTACCAGCCTATAGGGCAGCATCTCCAGGCTAAGTAGTTTGGAGATGTGGACGTTGAGGGCTTGGGCGTGTGGGTGGGTTGCACTGTACTTCCTCTTGCGCTCCAGCGTCTGGGTTATGGAGAGCTGAACGCTGTGCATGGAGACATTGGTGGATGCTGTGGAGGATCGTGGAGGCGAAGGTGTGGTTTTCGCACGGGAGGTGTTTGGGCCGGGGTCCTGGGCAGGGGGCTGACTAGCAGATGACACAGGGGAAGGAGCAGTGGTGTGCCCGGCCGGAGGTGAACGGCCTTGGTTCCATTGAGTGGGGTGTTTAGCATTTATATGCCTGTGCATACTGGTGGTAGTTAAGCTGGTAGTGGTGGAACCCCTGCTGATCTTGGTGTGACACAGGTTGCACACCACAGTCCGTCGGTCATCCGGTGTTTCTGTAAAGAAAATCTAGCCCTCGCCACGGGAGCTTGACTACGTGAAACATTTGGCGTTGATGCACCCGCTCTGGCCCTGCCTCTCCGTCTGGCCCCACCACTGCCTCTTCCAACCTATTCTGGTATAGGACTCGCCTCCGTCTCAGAAGCACTGTGTTTACCCGGCCTATCAACCCAGCTTGGGTCTGTCACCTCATCATTCTCCGATCCCTCAGTCTGCTCCCCCCTCGGACTTCCTGCCCTGACAACAACTTCACCACTGTCTGACAACCGTTTCTCCTCATTGTCCGACACCTCTTTACACACTTCTTCCACTACGTCAATAATGTCATCATCACCCACAGACTGCGACTGGTGGAAAACCTGGGCATCGCAAAAGAGCTCAGCAGCAACCGGACAAGTGGTTTGTGACTCTGGGAAGGGTCCAGAAAACAGTTCCTCAGAGTACGCTGGTTCAAATGCCAAATTTTGCTGGGAGGGGGCAGACTGGGGGGAAGGAGGCTGAGGTGGAGGAGCTGGAGGAGTGCTGATTTCGGTGACATGGGTGGACTGCGTGGAAGACTGACTGGTGGAAAAATGGCTAGAAGCATTGTCTGCAATCCACGACATCACCTGTTCGCATTGTTCTGGCCTCAACAGTGCTCTACCACGAGTCCCAGTAACTTGAGACATGATGAACCTAGGGAGTGTAGTTCTGCGGCGTTCCCTTGCTACCTCATCAGCAGGTGGTGTCTCACCCCGCCCAGAACCACGGCCTCTGACCCCTGCAGTAGTTGGACGCCCACGTCCACGCCCTCGTCCTCTACCCCTAGCCCTCGGGTTCCTAAGAAGGGCTGTTGGGTTCTTGTAGACTCACTCCTGCCTAACAGTAAGCTAATATAACACCCTAACGCTATCCCTGCAGCAGCTCTCTCCCTAACGGCATCCAGACACAGAATGATCCGAGCAGCGCAGGCAGGGGCTAGTCATTTCCAGGGTCACCTGATCAGGCCAGCCAACCACTGCTATCGATGTGTAAGGGTACCACGTCATGCTGGGTGGAGTGCAGAGTCTCCTGGCTGGTGATTGGCTCTGTTTCTGGCCGCCAAAAATCAAAACGGCGGGAGCTGCCATTTTCTCGAGCTGGCGAAGTATTCGTCCGAGCAGTTACGAGTACGCTAATGCTCGAACGAGCATCAAGCTCGGACGAGTGTGTTCGCTCATCTCTAATCATGATGCATCCTCTCTCTTGTCCTTGTCCATAGGCACTTCAGCACTACGAAAGCACCTTCTCGGGGGTTCCTCAGAGTCGCTTAATGAGGAAGAGGTGCCTAAACAAAACGTCCCCCACACTTGTCCCCACTAGCAGACTCCATATCGGAGGCCTTATAATTATATACCTCCCAAGTCTGTGTATGACTTCTGGGACATGGTGGGGGTAGTACACAACCTATGCAGAACAACGCCTGCTCCTCCACAGAACGCTTACTGCTCCTCCACAGAACGGCTGCGCCTGCTCCTCCACAGAACGGCTGCGCCTGCTCCTCCACAGAACTCCTGCGCCTGCTCCTCCACAGAACGGCTGCGCCTGCTCCTCCACAGAACGCCACGCAAGTAGCGCTCGCATCCAATATATCGAACGCTGAGCGTGAACAGGTAATTTTTTTTCGTGTGTGTATTTTTACTTTATGTCCCCCATGAGGTCATAAAAGACCCCTGGGGGACATTTTCATTTTTTTTTTTTTTTTTTTTTTTTTTTTTACAGGGGAAATGACCACCAGTCACTGAGGACAGGTGATCAGAGCTGTACTAGGTCTAATTAGACCCAGCAGCTCTGATTAACCCCTTTAGACCCGGTGGTCACATAACCATCGAGTCTATGGTGCCGGGAGCCGCGGCATCGCCCTTCTCCCTAGGGCAGCGATGGCGAACCTTTTAGAGACCGAGTGCCCAAACTACAACCAAGACCCACATATTTATCGCACAGTGCCAACACAGAAATGTAATTTGTGATTTATACTCCCTGTTCTGTCACAGCTTTCACCCTGAGGACACCAATAAAGCAGAAGAAATTTGGATGATCATTGTAGCTTCCCTCCAGGGTCCTATTAACAGGAAAAATTGTCAGGACCGGAGCAGGAGCTACAATGATAATCCAGATCTGTCCACACATTCCCACTCCTCCAGTAGTCCCAGGTAGTCCTGTCACTTTAAAATAGCTCTGTACACAAAAAGTCCTGGGCTGCTTGGGACTGCAGAAAGATACCTGGAGTCCTCTTTTTTGATGGCCTGAGTGCCCACAGAAAGGGCTCCGAGTGCCACCTCTGGTACCCGTTCCATAGGTTCGCCACCACTGGGCTATAATATTCATACAGCCCAGAACCCATGGTAGTCCTAATCCCCGTGCCATAGGTTCGCCACCACTGGGCTATAATATTCGTACAGCCCAGAACCCATGGTAGTCCTAATCCCGGAGGGGAGTTAGTTGATATCTGGCACTACTGATATTAGTAATAGTACTGATAGTACTTTATAGAAACCCTGATAAATACCCCCCATATGTCCATGTAAAATTGACCGCTCGGTAATCACAAATCATATAAAGAAGCAATTAAAGATATCCATAACAAAAACATGCTGAATAGAATGTTTTTTAGCTACAATGATAACCCAGATCTGCCCACACCTTCCCACTCCTCCAGTAGTCCCAGGTAGAGCTGTCACTTTAAAATAGCTCTGTAACAAAAGTCCTGGGCTGCTGGGACTGCAGAAAGATACCTGGATCCTCTTTTTTTGAATGGGCCTGAGTGCCCACAGAAAGGGCTTTAGTGCCATACACCCCCCCCCCCCCCCCTCTGGCACCCTTGCCATAGTTCACCATCCCTGCCCTAGGTCTCCGTGGGCCTTTGACACCCCGGAGACGTGGTCCTTTCTCCCGCAATTAACGCGGGAGCAGTAGAAACTGCAGGCGACTCTAAAAACGTTGCTGCAGACTTCCCCCCCGGAAAAAAAAAAAAAAAAAAAACCTGCGCCCGCTGACGTCTAAAGTCCAGCGGGTGAGCGTGGAGGAGTTTATTGCATACATTTCCTATGTTTGGGGGGTTGCATAGAATACCGCTGCGGATCTGGAATACACACCATGTTTAACTATGTGCTGGGCTTCTTATTGCCGAATTCAGACTGCAGAAACCAGGTGACTGGATTTTGCCACAAGCGGAGGCGAATTGTGGCAGAATGTCCTGTTGTAGAAACTTTAGCTTTTTTTTTTTTTTTTTTTTTACTTTTTGACTCAGATCAGCTGCAGCTTGTGCACTAGTCACACACAAAATGGGTACATCCCTCCCCATTTATAGACATTGTTACTGCACCTCAACTGCATGATTCTAGGGTTTCATTGCTGTGTTGAAAAATGCGCAGTAATTCGCTAATCACCAGGCTAAGCGAGGTAAGTATTCCCGGCATAGTAAAAAAAAAAAAGATCTGCGTAGTGAAGCCACCGCCCCAGACCCAAAAAAAAAATCCTTCTCCTTCCTGCCGGCCGGTGAGTAGATCCACCTCGCGCTGACTTTCTGGCTGCCTCCGCCAGTAATAGTGGCTTGTTACTGCTCGTACGTCGCTCCGTTTAGTTGTGTTTGGGATGGGTACAGAGCACTGAAATCCTCGTTGCAGGAGTTGGGGGGTGGGTCTTCTCGTGTTCGTAGAGATCTATATAAGGTAATGAGCTGTCTGTGAAGTAGGTTAGGTAATAAAAGGTCTCCACACTGACCTGAAACAGAATATAAAACATGATTACCTGCACATGGTGGCATATACAATGGTGTGAAAACATCTGTAATGAAGCCACCATTGGTGTCACATCAGAAGATCCTTTGGTTTCTATAGCCCTGGAAACCATGCTTTCCTCTAGAATAAGATCTGTGTCTTTAAAGATCCAAACTATGGGTACAGTAACCAGACTTACTGGTAAGCTAAGACATTGTTGAAAATACAAGCTGCAGATGAAGATCCAGTTCCCACTTGGTTTTTTAACTACCTGTATGTCCAGTTCTATAGCTCACAGAACCTTAAAAGGGTATTCCCATCTGGGCATTTACATTGAATTCAATTCATTTGCCATATGTAAACATTTCTTCAATTGGATGTTATTTAAAAAAATCTTCACGTATGAAGATAATTTCTCATAATTGTAGCCATGTTGTCCCTTGTATCCGAGAAAGCTATCTCGTTTCTGACCGACCTCACACTCTGAGCGGGGGCCAGACATGAGCGCCCCTTTTTTGAGTCCCTGCCTGACACCGGCTCCGCAATCATTACCACAGGAACGCTGTGTTTATATGCGTAACTTGGACATTTCATTTAGAAAAACCGTTTGTGTCTTATGCTCAACCCTCCATCCAGAAGGTGGCCGTATCCAGGGACACGTCTTTGTTTCTAAGGGAACGCATATCACTACATTTATGAGAAATTATCTTACGGGTAACATTTTTTTTTTATACATCTAATCAAAGAAATTTTTATCTAAGGCAGATTAATGAAAGTTGAATGTATATGGTCAGACGAGAATACCCCTTTTAATAGTATTACATTCCTTTATATAGCGCACACAGATTACACAGCGCTGCACGAGCTTGCAAATCGGTCACAATCTAATCAACCTATGAGTATGTTTTGGATTGTGTGGGAGGAACCAGGGACCCGGAGGAAACCCACGCAAAGCCAGAGAAACATAAAAACTCTTTGAAGGGAACTCTGGGAACCAGGGACCTCATATTGCCTAAAGAGAGGTTTGCAGCAGTTACAGCTGCAGTGGCAATAACCTTCGTGCCTTCTCCACCATTTGCATACAATATATATGTGTTTACTGCTCCTTACGAAATTCCTTTGCTAAGTCCCAGTGTTGGGCTTTTGGTTTGGATGCATTTCAAAAAACATTGACTGTCTGGCTTCTCACTCCTCACTCTCAGCCCCCACCTTTTTTTTGGCTCCTTACAGCTCTCCCTCCTGCTCCTTACAGGGGTCAAAGCCTGGGGCTGAGAGTCTTCAGGAGTGCAAAGTACAGACAAGTCACATGTTGCTTTTTGCAATGCATCCAAGCGCCACGCCCACCCTCTGGGACTTTATCAGGGGATTGTCAGGAGACCAATTAGGTTAAAACACTAAATATATTTTAATGCAAATGATTATAGAAGGCACAGAGTACTATTTTGCAAGGCGCTCGAATAGGCAGGTTCACCATCACTGCCCTAGGGTCTCCGGGTGCCTTTGACACCCGGAGACCGGGTCCTGCTCTCGCAATTAACGCGGAAGCAGTAGAAACTGCAGTGACTTCTAAAGACGTTGCTGCAGACTCCGGACCTGCGCCCGCTGACGTCTAAAGTCAGCGGGCGAGCGGATAGGAGTTTATCGCATAATATTGCTTATGTTTGGGGGGTGGCAGAATACTCGCTGCGGATCTGGAATACACACCATGTTAACTATGGCTGGGGCTTCTTAGTGCAGAATTCAGACTGCAGAAACCAGTGACTGGATTTTGCCACAGCCGGAATTGTGGCAGAATGTTTGTTTGTAGAAACTTTTAGCTTTTTTTTTTTTTTTTTTTTTTACATTTTGACTACAGATCAGCTGCAGCTTGTGCACTAGTCACACACAAAAATGGGGTAACATCCCTCCCCATTTAGAGACATTGTTACTGCACCTCAAGCTGCATGATTCTAGGTCATTGCTGTGTGAAAAAGCGCAGTAATTCGCTAATCACCCGGCTAAGACAAGGTTAATTCATGGCAATAGTAAAACAAGCATCTGGGCGGTGATGTGAAGCCACCTCCGTCTAGACCCTTATCTGCCTTCCCATCCGCCCACCCCGGTGAAGAGCCGGCGCTGTGTTAGGACTTGCTCGGGAATATCTGTCTGCTCCGTGTTTGTTGTGTTTGGGATGGGTACAGAGCAACTGAATCCTCGTTGCAGGAGTGGGTGGGGGGGTCTTCTCTGCCGTAGAGATCTATAGAAGGTAATGAGACTGTCTGTGAAGTAGGTTTAGTATAAAGGTCTCCACACTGGACCTGGAAACAAAATATAAAACCATGATACCTGTCACATGGGTGCATATACAATGGTGTGAAAACATCTGAAATGAAGCCACATTGGGTGTCACATCAGAGGAATCTTTGGTTCTATACACCCTGGAAACCATGCTTTCCTCTAGAATAAGATCTGTTCTTTAAGATCCGAACTATGGGTACAGTAACCAGACTTACGGTAAAGCTAACAGACTTGTTGAAATACAGCTGCAGATGAAGATCCAGTTCCCACTTGGTTTTTTAACTACCTGTATGTCCAGTTCTATAGCTCCAGAACTTAAAGGTGTTTCCGATCTGGGCCATTACATTGAATTCAATTCTTTGCCATAAAGATGTAAACAAGTTCTTCAATTGGATTTATTTAAAAAAATCTTCACGTATGAAGATAATGTCCATAATTGTGCCGATGTTGTCCCTTGTTCCGAGAAAGCTAATCTCGTTCTATCTGACCGACCCTCACACTCTGGAAGCGGGGGCCAGACATGAGCCCCATTTTTGAGTCCTCCCTGACACCGGGCTCCGCAATCAGAAACCACGGACGCGCTGTTTATATGCAGTACGTTTTGGACATTTCATTTAGAAAAACCGTTTGTGTCTTAATCTGCTAGCAACCTCCATCCAGCAGAGTTGGCCGTATCCAGGGACACAGTCTTGTTTCTAAGGGACCATATCACTACATTTATGAGAAATTATCTTCACACGGGTACATTTTTTTTTTTTATAACATCTAATCGAAGAAATTTTTATCTAAGGCAGATTAATGAAATTGAATGTATATGGTCAGACGAGAATACCCCTTTAATAATTATAAATCCTTTATATTGCGCACACAGATTACACAGCGCTGCACAGAGCTTGGCAAATCTGTCACAATCTAATCAACCTTTGAGTGTGGGAGGAAACCGGAGGACCCGGAGGAAACCCACGCAAACACAGAGAACAGAAAAACTCTTTGAAGGGAACCTGGGGAACCAGGGACCTCATATGCACTAAAGAGAGGTTGCAGCAGGTTACAGCTGCATTGCAAATAAGCCTTCGTGCCTTCTCCAACCATTTGCATTACAATATAATTGTGTATTTTACCTTGCATCCTGACAAAATCCTTTGCTAAGTCCCAGGTGTTGGGCTTTGGTTTGGATGCATTTAAAAAAAACATGTGACTTGTCTGTGCTTCTCACTCCACAGCTCTCAGCCCCCACCTTTTTGCTCCTGTACAGCTACTCCCTCCTGCTCCTTCACAGGGGTCACAGCCTGGGGGCTGAGAGCTTAGGAGTGCAAAGTACAGACAAGTCACATGTTGCTTTTTGCAATGCATCCAAACCAAAGCCCAACCCCTGGGACTTATCAGGGGATTTTGTCATGAAGCCAATTAGGTTAAAACACATAATTATATTGTAATGCAAATGATTATAGAAGGCACAGAGACATATTTGCAAGGCAGCTCTAATAGGCTTCTACAACTTGTCTTTAGTGAAAATAAGGTTCCTGGTGACAGGTTCCCTTTAAGATGAAAGATGAGATTCATTGTCCCTCACCTTCCAATCCTGTAAAATGTAACCTGAAAAGTCTTCCTTTTCATGATCGCCTACAATGCATAATAACTGCACTGCTCCCTCATCTCATGTCTCCATATACCCTCCTCATAGATTGTGAGCCTTCACTCCTCCCACTTATTTCATGATCACTGTAGTTTTGTACAGAAGATAGGGACTTCTGAAGTCCCTATCTGCAGCCTCTTAAGTTGACTCTTCTCGCTTCATTTTCTCATGAGATGAGTCATATTTACCTTTAATAATTTCCCCCCAAAACCAGGCAAACAGGTGAGATTTCACGAAAAGAGGGAATTCTAGAAGGAACATTACATACCCTACCAGAAGGGGCTTATAGTTCAGTGTGGTCAAACCTGGTGTCAAGTTCTCTTTAAGGGGGGGTTTTCACTTCATTGATTATAGGATTGTTCATCAATATGAGATCTGGGGTATGGGGGGGGGGGGCATGACACTTGGGACCCCCGGTGATGAGCCGCTACTGACTCTGTGCCTTATTCTTGTCTTTTACAGGTGGAGAAGCTGGAGGAAATTATTCTGCATATTCTAAATACGGGGAATCAGAAGTGAAGATCAGGTGCACAGGTTCCTTGCTCTACCTCAGCACATGCAGAGAAAAACATTTTATTTGCACTTCAGAAAGTCCCTCAGAATCCTCCCCTGCTGATCACTTTTGTATTATTTTTTTGAGCACTTGTTCTGAAGACGTGACCCATGGAGGAGACTACACAGAGAGATGGAGTGTGCACTGAGCTTTGTACTTACTGACAGCCAGCAGAGATCTTAGAAAGACTTTGTTATACATTACACAATGAGTGAAGCTTAAGCTTAAACTAAACCTGATGACACTGCTACATGAGATCAGCGAGGGGCGCTGTATGAGAGGGTGGGGGGTTGCAAGTTATACATTTTGCAGTTTAGTTTGTTTTTGTGTCTATTTTACATTTCTATACCATAGTGTTTTATTATAGAGTATCAGTTTAGAGTATCATTGGGCTGCAGTACAACATCATGAGTCTTTTCAGGCACCGGTGGCCCGGACAGGGTAACGTCAGTGTTATCCGGTCTCCAGTGTTTGGTTATATTCAAAAGAATTAGGTCAGATGTCCAAAAAATACTTTGGTTTAGAGAATACCTTTCCTATTATGTGATGCGAGTGAAGTCATTATTGTAGGAATCGGAACTTAGATTATCAATTTACTTTAATTTAGTAAATGTGTCCTGACATCTGTCCAGTAATAAATAGTTTTGTTTTTTCTTGGCCCCTCTGTGGTTTCAATGTCTATTGACTTCAGTGTTTTTATTACTGTCAGGTCCTCACAAAATCCAGGGGCCTAGTGTCTTCTTGGTGCACAGGATAAGGGTGCATTAAGACGAATGTATGCCCGCGTGGCTACGGCTGGGCAGTCATATGATCAGCGTTATGGAGAGGAGGAGGGGTGACCCCTCCCCTCTTCTTACAAAACATCAGAGGTGCGGGAGATAGCCGTTACAATATGTTTGAAAAAGGGGGTGTTCATTTCCCAAGGCTGGTGGTAATATGGGTAAAAAGAAAGCCATCTAACTCAATCACTCATGATGGCGGCACCCACTCCGCTGACGCTTGTGTCCATTAATGTCGCCAGCATTAAGTCTGATGCGGCTAGATTTGCGGCCTTTGATTTTCTCGGCCGTGTTGAAGTCGACATTTTATTTTTGCAGGAGACCAGGCTGCCAGATTTGGCGGCCGTGTTCAAAGCTGAGAGCGAATGGAGACATGGGCCTTCCTCTTGGTCTCTTGCGGCCGAGCCGTATAGCGGAGTGGCGGTCCTTTTTACCGCACCGGTAGAATGCCGACGAGTTATTGAGTTTGAAGTGGGGAGGTGCCTGATCCTGGATGTCCTCATGAAGGGACAAGAACTAATTAACATCTTGGTCCCCAGTCCAAGTGGGGCAGGAAGTGTCTTTTTATGAGGATCAAGCCCTACCTTTTTACAAGTCGGCAGGTGGTCTTTGAAGGGGATTTCAATAGTGTCGCAAGGCCCCAAGATAGGGGAGGTTCCAGAGACAAGCTGACTTATGATAGCGTCGCTCTTAATAGCATAGCCAGTGAGGCTCGCCTGGTGGATGTCCACATCCGGCACACCCCAGGCCACGTGGGGTTCACCTATTATAGGGGTATCTGCAGGTCTAGAATAGACAGGTTTTATTTAGAGGAAGCCATTTCTTCACCAGTTTCTGTTGTTGAGGTGGAGTTCTCCGACCACTGTCTAATTTTGTTTTCTCTGAATGTTACAGAGACCCCCCGGATGGGAAGAGGCTACTGGAAGCTGAATTAGTCTCTCCTAGAAGAAGAAGAGGTGTCAATACGATAGACGCGCATCTTTGGTTTTTGAGCGGGATTGCGGGAAATACCGTTCGCCCGACCCTTACAGAAACTGCAAGATGCGATTGAGTGGTAAAGGATTGGTTGACAGTACAGAATCCCTAAAAAAGTACAGATCAGGGATGCTTGAGGTCGTCAGATCCTTCTACTCACAACTCTTGGGCAGGAATGATCTAGATCGGGATGTGATGTCGGCTTTCCTGGCTGAAACAGGCCCTGAACCAGGAGTAGACCCCTCTCTTGATGTTTTGACAGAGATCATTAGGGAAGAGGAGGTCTGCCAGGTCTGGATGGTTTAACATCACAGTTTTATAAGACCTTTAATGACGCCTTGGTTCCCCTCTTGAGTGAGGTATTCAATGAGTGTCTTTCCTCGGGCGCTCTGCCGAAGTCAATGAGGAGGTCTGCCCTTATCATCCTGTCAAAGGGTAAGAACCGATCTCGTATTCAGAACTGGCATCCCATATTGCTTCTCAAAGCAGACAGAAAGGTTTTGGCAAAGGTGCTGTTTAATCGGCTGGTGCAGTTTTTGCCCCGTCTCCTTTCGGTAGCCTAGCACTGCTCTATACCAGGTCGCAGTACATTTAGTGCTGTGCTTTGTGTCCGGGAGGCAGTTGAGTGGGCAGGGCTGGTCTCTGAAAGGCAGTGGCGTAACTAGAAGCTGATGGGGGCCCAGTGGAAAGTCTGTGCCAGGCCCCCAATTAGAATGTGTGGTTTATAGTACTAGTCTTCTCATATGGGAAAGTGAGACCATTAGGGCCCCCTAAACCTCTTGGGCCCTGGAGCGACTGCAACCTCTGCACCCCCTCAAGTTACGCCCCTGCTGGAAGGGATACTTGCTGTCCTTGGATCAAGCAAAAGCATTTGATCGGGTTAACCATAAGTACCTCTGGTCTGTCCTTCTGAGATATGGCCTGCTGGGGTAGTTTGTCAATTGGCTGAAAGTTTTGTACGCAGGGGCACAGAGTTTCCTGCTTGTGAACAGTTGGATTGGCCGCTCTTTTGAGGTTGGGTCTGGTGTTCATCAGGGTTGTCCTCCGAGCCCACTACTGTACGTGTTCGCAGTCGACCCATTCTTTAGGAGAGAGTCTGGATGGACCAGGCTGCACCGGAAGCCACTCTTAGAGTGGTAGTGTATGCCGATGATCTCACCATTTTTGTGTTATCAGGAGGGGAGGCGCAATGGGTGATTTGGCCAGGGGGATTACCCCATGCAAAACTGGGACGGCAGGCTTAAGATCGCCGCTCAGAAGGTGGACCAGTGGAAGGGTTGGTCTTTGACCTTCAGAGAAAGTTTAAACATGATCAAATCTTACCTGCTCCCGCTGCTGATATATCTGGGCAGTGTGTGCTTCTTGACGGAGCCTCTCTAGACTCGACTCTACAGTCTGTTCTTCCAGCTGTTATGGGGGAATAGGCTGAACCTAATCAAGAGGGAGGTTACTGACCATGCGAGGAGACGAGGAGGGTTGTGTATGGTCAACCCTCGCAAACCTCTGGAAAGAGAGGGCTCCTCCGTGGGTATACTCCTGCAGGGGATGGTTTAGACCAGTGATGGCGAACCTTTTAGAGACCGAGTGCCCAAATTACAACCATGACCCACTTATTTATCGCAAAGTGCCAACACAGAAATTTACTTAGTGATTTAAACGCCCTTCTCTGTCAAGGCTTTCATTGATACCAGCACCCTGAGGACACCAATGAAGCAGAAAATAGAAGAAATTTGGATGATTATTGTAGCTTTCCTCTAGAGCTACAATGATAACCCAGATCTGTCCACAAATTCCCACTCCTCCAGTATTCCCAGGTAGCTCTGTCACTTTAAAATAGCTCTATGCACAGTAAGTCCTGGGCTGTCTGGGACTGCAGGAAGATACCTGGAGTCATCTCTGGTGATGGCCTGAGTGCCCACAGAAAGGGCTCTGAGTGCCACCTCTGGCACCAGTGCCATAGGTTAGCCATCACTGGTTTAGGCCTTTCTTCCAGGAATGGGAGACAGGAGGGCAAGTGAAGGATCTTCGCACACCGCATGGGCATCTTCCGGCTTACGCTACCCCGGTTCTGAAGGTGATTCGCCGGTGGGGTCTGGGAATGTGGGAGATCAGGACCATGTCAAGGAAAATACTTGACAAAAGGATTTCGAGAAGCTTCTGGCCCTCAGGGATTGGGTTTATTTAGGTCTTTTGAATTCCATCAGGATCCCCTTGAAGTTTTGGGACGTGACTTGGCGCTGCTTCCATGGAAAGCTGTGTGTGAGGGACAATCTGAAGTGTAGGAGCTCTGAGGAAAGGGGTTGTCCCCGGGAGGAGTGCGGTGGTCTGCTGGAGAGCATGGACCACTTCCTGCTTCAGTGCCCCTATAACACAGAGGTGTACAACCGGGTGGGCGCTTCCCTCCATTGGCCCGGGTTGGCCGGTCTCTCCTATGCGGAGTGGGCCTATGGAGCATTCAGAGGTCTGGGTTGCCGGGACCGCTGCACGTTATTCCTAGTTAGTCTAGTGGTCAGGTACCACACGTGGAACGCACGGTGTTTAGTATCGACGCAGCGTAAAATCCTCCCGGTGGATGAGGTGGTTAGGAACATTCTGGGTGACCTGGTGAAGGTGCGCTCTCTGGAGTATGAGAGGCTGGGCACGGGGAGGGCCTCTCTCCTTTGGAGGGGGTTCTCCTTTAGTGTCCCTTAGTCTGTCATCTCTCCTGGTGTTGGGCTCATGCTGATACTGGTCTGGACTACTTAATGCAAACTTTGGATGTTAGACAAGTGTCTGAGGGAAGGGGAGGCTGTGGGTGTGGGATTTAGTTTAGTGTAGTGTGCTGTTTATTCGGAGTTTGTTAGAGATGGATTCTAGGTGTTATTGCTAAGTGTAAATGGGGCTGGACCAGCAGCCGAGTTATTGTATATAGTTTTGTATATCATCTCTGGTTTATGTTATGTTTTTTACTTTTAATTTTAACTCCTTAGTAACGCGGCCTAAAAAGGCTCCAGTGACCGGACATTTTTAGAGAATTTTCATTTGCGCCGGTATAAGGGCCTAACTTTTTTTTTTATTATTTTTTTTTACATGCTACCTTGAATTTTTTTTTTCCTTTTTTTTTTTTTTCGGGACACATACAGCTAGTTAAAAAGGTAATAAAAGTTTTTAAACATTTTTTTTTTTTATTTTGGGTTAAAAGTGGAAATAAGGCTTTTTTTAAAAAATGTTTTCAAATTAACTTGAAATGAACATTATTATTGAATTCCCTATTTTGTTCATTCGGTCATTTTGATATAATATGTATAGTCTCGGGCAAAGGAGGTGACTATGGCGATGATTTTTATAGTGTAGCGGGGATTTTTTTAAAAATTATTATTATATGGGGAAATGTCATTGTAATTTTATGAATATTTATTAATTTTTTGTGTGTGTATGTTTTTACATTATATGTCCTTAATGAGGTCATAAAAGATCCCTGGGGGACATTTTCACTGTCTTTTTTTTTTGTTGTTTTTGTTGTTTTTTTTTAATGTAACTTTTTTCTTTTTCTTTTACAAGATTTCCCCGGTAATTAAGGCATCTATCAGAGCCTCAGTTACACCTAATTAGACCCAGCAGGTCTGATGATCCCCTTTAGACCCAGCGGTCACATGACAGCCGAGGCTATGGAGCCGGCGGCCGCGCCGGAGAAGGGAGAAGTGGTAACGAACCACATCTCCCTTCTCATTAGGGTCTCCGGGTGCCTAGCGGGTCAGCGGGCAGTCTGAAGAGAGTTAATAAAAGATCTACAGGGTGTAACTCAGGATCAGTAGTGACTGTGCCCAAGGTAATGCAGCTTGGCTCCCAACGTAGTGATCATGATTTTCATTACCTTGTCATGGCCTCTATAAGGGTCTTCCTTAGATTTGCGGTTGTGAACAGCTGAATCCCAAGTTTGTTGAGATCCTTAATAACAAAAGGGTGATATTATAACACGATAGAAACGTAATAATCAATGTAGTTTTAGGAAACTATTCCCTTTATCCTTTGCAAATTAGCTTCTGTGTATTAGAGGCAGCGCCTTGTCTGGTGCACCATCAGATGTGGCCTCGCACAAGATGCACCAAGAAGGTCATTAGCATAAATGTGTCACTTTTGTAGCAAAGTGACACTCCGGCTTGTGAGTAGTGACTGCTCTTATTAGGATTCCCTGAAGGAGATGTACAATGGGGGGGATGTGGTTATGAAGAAAACCTGCAGCACATGATGCAGCCTTTCCGGTAAGTATTCTACCTTCCCGTGTGCTGCACATACAAGTCGTCCTGGGAGTTATGGATTCTTACATTATGATCTCTTCTGTCCCTCTGCAGGAGTTGGGGTTCTGACTTACAGTACGAGCTGGGACCATGAATGATCCAGTGAATCACAGTTTATGCCGTTGTTTTCCATCTACATCTACTGTTGATCCTGCACTCAGCATCTGCTTGTAAGATGCATTAATGTTTTTGTTTACTGACAACAAGCAGAGATTGAAAATTATAAGAAAATGAGGGAAGGTATAATAATGGAGGATGACTCCAGGGGACGGACGTGTTATCAGGGACATAAATCCCTCAGTATTTGATTGCAGATCCTTGTCCCGGGTCCTCGTTGCGCTGAGTAACATTAAAGAGTCAATATGTCGTGAGACCCGGGGGAAACTGGAAGGAAGGATTGTTTGGAATTTCAAAATGGTTAATGTTTGTGGGAAGGGACTCGCTTGTATACTCTTAGATCGCGTGGCTGCATTCTTGTTGTCGGCATATGGCCTTTATATGCTTGTCCTTTGATGCACATATATCTATAATAGCCCTTCTACATGCAGGGGTTCAGGCACCTGACTGCAGGTCTATCTGTGGTAGCACCTGTACCTGCTGGGGCTCAGGCACATGACTGCAGGTCTATCTATGGTAGCCCCTGTACATGCCGGGGCTCAGGCACCTGACTGCAGGTCTATTTATGGTAGCACCTGTATATGCCGAGGTTCAGGCACCTGACTGCAGGTCTATCTATGGTAGCCCCTGTACATGCTGGGGCTCACGCACCTGACTGCAGGTCTAGAAAAGGTGATTTGAGGACCTTGAACGTAGGCCACGGTTGTTTGGTCAAGGAAGGGATGTCTTGAGTATTCAGAAACTGTTGATCTACTGGGATTTCACGCACAACCTCTCTGGGTTTTTAAGAGAATGGTTACCGAAAAGAAAAAAACCATCCAGTGGCGGCAGTTCTGTGGGCGGAAAGGAAATGCCTTGTTGATGCCAGAGGGTCAGCGGGATGGCAGCACTGGTTCGAGCTGATTAGAAGGCAAACAGTGACTCAAATCGCACCCGTTACAACAAGGTAGGCGCAGGAAGAGCATCTAGGAACGCCAGTACATCCAACTTGAGGCAGATGGGTACAGCAGCAGAAAGAAGCCACACCGGGTTGCCATCCCTTTCAGTCTAGAACAGGAAAACTGAGGCTACAATTTGCACAAGCTCATCGAAATTGAGACGTAGAAGATTGGAAAAACGTTTGCTGGTGATGAGTTCGATTTCGCGCGAACCGGAGGGGTAGGGTCAGAATTGGCCGCAACAACTGAAAGCATGGATCCATCATGCCTGTATCAACGGTTCAGGCAGTGGTGGTGGTGTCATGGTGTGTGGGGATATTTTCTGGGACTTTTGGGGCCCCTTGGTACCAATTGAGCATCGTTGCAACGCCACAGCCTACCTGAGTATGTTGATGACCATGTCCATCCCTTTATGGCACAATGTACCCAACATCTGATGGCTTACTTTCAGCAGGTTAATGAGCCATGTCATAAGCTGGAATATCAGCTGGTTTTGAACATGACAAAGAGTTCACTGTTACTCAAATGGCGCTCCAACAGTCACAGATCTCCAATCCAATAGAGCATCTTGGCGATTGTGTGGAAAGGGAGAAGAGTCGATCATGGAGGTGCGCCGACAAATCTGCGGCACACTGGGTGATGCAATCATGTAACATGGACCAACATCTCTGAGGAGCTTCCAGCACCTTGTTTGTATATATGCCATGAAAGAATGAGGCAGTTCTGAAGGCAAAGGGCGGGCGGTACAACCCTGTTACTGGCATGGTGTACCAATAAAGTGGCCGGTGAGTGTATGGCTTTTGTATACGGGACCCTGTGTTCTATTCATTCTCAGGCTGGAGGCTATTTAATAATGTATTGGTGTGCACATATGGCGGGGTTATATGGGCCCTGTGTTATATAATCCAGGCTTGAGGCCTTGTGCAAATTACCTGTATTGTGTGTGCCTATATGGCAGTGTTATATGGGCACATGTGTCATATTCATTCCAGCCTGGAGGCATGCTGTATTGTGGTGCACTATTTGGCATGCTATCTGATCCTGCCTTGACCTTAGGTCCCTCCCTGGAATGAGGTTCCTGGGTAAGCAAGCCTGGTCCCCGTCCTCCTCTTCTCTCGTGTGGTTAAGTGATTGTGATTCCTGCACTTCGCCTCCTGTACCTGTTATGTGGTGTGTACTGGTACAGTATGGAGATTGTCGAACATAACATTGATCCAAGTGGTGGGGGGAGGGTTCCTGAGTCCTCAAGTTTTGGGCCTGTGTTCCTGCGTTACAGGGGCGTTAATGTCCTGTGGTATGTCACTCGTCTGTGGTATTATGTGCCTGTCCTGTGGTGAGCTGTGGCCTGTACTTTGGTATTCGTGTGCCTGTCTGTGGGTATCTTGGGGCTGTGGATCTGTCAATATTGTCTGTGGTAATCTTGTGGACTGTCCTGTGGTATCTGTCACTCATGTCCTGTGGTTCTGCCACTCTGTCCTGTGGTAACTGTTGCCTGTCCTGTGGTATCTGTTGATGTTCCTGTGGTATCTGCACTCTGTCCTGTGGTATCTGTGGCGTCCTGTGGTATCTCGTATTCCAGTTTTCCGTGTATTCGCCTGTCAGTGTGGTATCTGTCGCCTATGCCAGTGCTATAAATGTTTCGCTCTTCCTGTGGCATCGTGTCGCTATGTCTGTTGGTATCTGTTAGCTGCTGTCCTGTTGGTATCTGGCTCTGTCGATGTGGATATCGCTCTGTCTTGCGACACTATCTAGGCTGTACTTGTTCTCAGTCAGCTCGTCCGGTGGTATTAGTCAGCTCTGTGCCTGATAGGTATTGTCGGCTCCGTCCTGGTGGTATCTGTCGCTCTGTCTGTGGGCGTACTGTCTGATCTCGCTCTGTTCCTGTGGTATCGTCGCTCTGGCCTGTGGTATCTGTCGCTCTGTCCTGTGGTATCTGTCGCAATTCCTGTGATTTCGCCTGTCAGGGTTAGTCTGTCGCTCTGTCCGTGCGTGTGTACCTGTCGCTCTGTACTGTGTTCTGCGCTCTGTCCTGTGGTATTGTCGCTCTGTCCTGATGGTATCAGTCGCTCTGTCTGTGGTATCTGTCGCTATGTTCTGTGTATCTGTCGCTTGTCCTGTGTTATCTGTGCTCTGTCCGTGGTATCTGTCGCTCTGTCCTGTGCGTATCGTGGCCCGTCCCGTGGTATGTTCGTTCGTCCTGTGGCGTCTGTCTGTCCTCTGCCCCGTAGAAACCACAGTGTTGAAGCTTTAAAAACTTGTGGCGGGGGGGCACTGGGGCTCACGCACCTGACTGCAGGTCTATCTATGGTAGCCCCTGTGCTATGATAAAGACTTGGCTGCTTGATACCAGTACCTGCAGCACATCTGTATACAGGTAGGATGTGGTATTGCAGCTCACCTACAGTGATGTAATATTTCACATAACCTGTAAATAACCATGTCACCGTTTTAGGAAAATGTGGCCAAGTCTCTCATAATGGCGCATAATTATGAATGCAGCTCTAGATTTAAAATCTGAACTTTGGATGCAGCTTTAGTTGTGGCTGGAGTACAGGTTGTAAGGTGCCTGTGAACATGATTCTTCTCTTTAATGTTTGTGTCCTGTGATCTTTAGCTTGTAGGATTTGTTGGGACCCCATCCTCTTCCCTGTAATCACCCTCGCTGCAGTCCAGCCCTTACACCTCTAGGCACGTGCCGCGCTGGTGGGGGCACCTGGATCCTGCCTCTTCCGCTCAGCCCTCAGGTCACTGCAGCGTTTGCTGTGTTGTCCACAGAGGAATTCAGAATATTTAAAGACCTCAGGAGCCGGGGATGAAATCACCTACTAACAAGCCACTTGCTCCAACTAGTTCATGGGCGTCAGAGTGGCTGATACTAAGGGGTGCAGGGTCCAAACCTGGAGCCCCAGATTCCTTTGTGGGTGATTTATCTGCAGGCAATTGTGGATTATAATCCTGTATTGTAGAAGTTCATGTGACATCCTTGACTATGCACATGCATGCTCAGCTGGGTGGAGGAGAGAGTCGTCCTCTCTGCTATCGATGGACCCTGTGCACATTAGATCTTCAGCCAGATCCATAGATATAAGTGGGTTCCGGCGATACTAGTATCTAGTACCTGAGGTGTTCTTACCCCTTGATCCCTGCATTGGACCTCCATTCCCTACACAGGTTTTGACACAATCTGTGACCACCGGGGTCATCAAGTGTGAACATGGCCCGAACGTGTGTCACCTGATCCCTATGTTATATGTGATGTGTCACCAGCACTTCATGTCCCTGTGTGAACCAGGCCTGAGCGGAGGACACAAGTGGTCACTCAGGCCACTTCAAGGGTTCTTATCATGGTCCCTGAGATCATTGTGTAATACTTTGTATGAGATTTATCAGAAGTGACCGAGAGCACCATCGTTCTAGTTACTGGCAACCAATCAGAGCTTTTGTTTTCACATCACGGTTTATAAATTAAAAGCTGAGCTCTGATTGGCTGCCATGAGGAACTAGAACAGTTTTGCTCCCGGACACTTCTGATAAATCTCTGCCTATAACTTGGTGTCCTGACTCCTCGCCATTGCCTTGAATTGCTGCTAAAGATTTGTTACAATTGTTTCTAGTCTCCATAGTCTACTGTGAGTTATTTTGTCTTCAGACTGATACATTGTTCCAGACTGTTAGGACTAGAAAAGGGGTTTGTTGTGGATGATATGATCAGAGCAGAGTTCACTGGATCCAATTGTTACAGACCCTCAGCTGTGTGAGCAGATCCCGGCATGTTTCACATGGTTTAGCATGTAGCTTGTCTTGTCCTGTGTGATGGACTCTGGTACAGATGTGACTAGAGCTCGGTCATACATGTCACATAGCCGGCTCTATGTTTAACCCTTCAGTCTCTTACAGGACAACACCTGACGTGTGTAACCTGATCCACGCTCCCTCCCATTCCTCCTCCCTGTATCCAGCAGCTCCTTCCACCAGTGATCGGAGTCCTGAGGAGAGAGGGTCCTGTGTGCACCCTGATACAAGACCCCTGGAACCTACTAGCCCGAGCCACGGTGTGCACGCTGCTACAGGAGACACTGAGAACCTACCTGCCCAAGCCACTGTGTGTGGTAAGTGACTGCAGGCACTAAATATTCAGGGATCATGTCTTGTATCTAATCCCATCATGTGTGATACTGTCTGCTAAGCTGTGTATCTAATCCTATCCCGTGTGATACTGCCTGCTGAGCTGTGTATCTAATCCTATTATGTGCGATACTGCCTGCTGAGCTGTGTATCTAATCCCATCATGTGTGATACTGCCTGCTGAGCTGTGTATCTAGTCCTATTATGTGTGATACTGCCTGCTGAGCTGTGTATCTAATCCTATTTGAGTGTACTGCCGGCTAAGCTGTTGTATTAATCCTATTATGGTCATACTGTCTGTTGAGTCCTGTGTGATGCCATCTTCAGAGCTGTGCATCTTATCCCACCATGTGTGATACAGCCTGCTAAGGTGTGTATCTAACCCTATTCTGTGTGATCCTGTCTACTGAGTTGTGTATCTAAACCTATCATGTGTGATACTGTCTGTTAAGCTGTGTATCTAATCATATTATGTGTGATACTGTCTTCTGAGCTGTGTATCTAATCCTATCCGGTGTGATACCATCTGTTGAGCTGTGTATCTAATCCCACCATGTGTGATACAGTCTGCTAAGACATGTATCTAACCCTATTCTGTGTGATACTGTCTGCTGAGCAGTGTATCTAATCCCATCAGGTGTGATACTGTCTGCTGAGCCATGTATCTAGTCCTATCCTGTTGATACTGTCTGCTGAACTTTTTGCAATTTACATTTCTTCCTCTGCTCAGTCTGGGGTTGCGGGGAGCTGTCAGCAGAAGAGGGTCTGTCACAATGTGCTGCTGTTTTCATGATCTTAATAAACCTCAAACCCAGTGGAGGTGGATGGAGGTGTCCATGCTCAGATGAACTCTTTGTGCAGTTCTGATGTAAAGCTGTGAATTTCTACTGTAATTTTTAAGAGTGCAACGCCTTTTTAAACCTAAATAACATTGATGGTTATGTTATATAGAATTGTTTCCCCTAAATCCCTTCCTCATCCAATCCCTTCCCTTTCTTGGTTGAACTTGATGGACAAGTGTCTTTTTTCAACCATATAAACTATGAAGCATTCATCTGAGCACCAGACACCTTCATGCATTTCCACTGGGTTTGAAGTCCAGTCTGGCGGATGCCGACCTCCACATCCGCTACAATCCTTTCTATCCGAGCACTTGTCACACCTACTGCTGTGTATATGAACATATTACGCTGGGGTCTGCGTCCTCTGCTTGTCTCTCTTTATACAAAGACTTGAGGTCCATCTCCTCCACAGTCTCTTTCCCAGGTCCAGTTCACATGATCTTTCCCTGGTCCAGACTTGTACATGCAGTGGCACATGGGGACTGACCCTCCACTGTTCAGGGATGTGACATCTTGTGGTCAGACTCCTTGATCCTCAATCTCTTCCTTTCTTCCCTCTTCTGGAGCTCCAGGCTGTAACACAAGGTTCCGGGTCTGTGACCCTTTACCTCTGACATCTGTCGCTGTAGCTGGTCTCACATCCCATCAGTTTGGTTTACTATCCCGGTGATGTGAGACCTTGAACATTTCCCCTGCGCCTAAACTAGATCCATAGATCCATAACAGATTTACCATTCAGGGATCTCACCAGTGATGACCCTGAGCCCTCTGGATAGATGGAGTCGTGATGGCACAAGGGGGCGACTCCGCTCCACATTAATTTGGGACTCTTCATTTCACGTTATGTTTAGTATCCACTGGATAGAAAATAACATCCTTCATGAGACAGGAATTGTCCTTATGCAAAGGAGGAGATCCCTGGATATAAATGGAAGTCTCCCATGATGCTCTGAGCCAACAGCCCCTTTTGTCACACACAATAATTGTGCTATTTTTCCCAGAAACCCCCCCCCCCCATTATACACTTTAAGGAGCTGTAGCTTCGGTGCTAATATGTGACCCAGAACATCTGTAATGGTGATACTTTATATTTTCAGCTTATAGATGCTCTGGGGTTCATGTCATGTGACTTTAATTAATCCTCATAGATGGCGGAGGTCACATGACAGGAAGTCATGCCCGGTTATATACCGCTTGCTCTGGGATTGCCATGATAACAAGACTTAGTGGCTGTAACTTCCTGTCATGTGACCTGCACATTCATAGGAATGGAGGTAACATGACCTGATGGTCATGCACAGTCTCTTGTTTGCTGCCATGGCAACTACAAAGCAAGCAGAACATCTCCAACAATGCAACAGAGAGAAGCACATTAAGTGATATATATATAGTAAAATTTTTAATTTCTAGTAAAACTCCATGGACTTTCCAGAAGCTTCATATTACATCTTTACTTACATGAAGAAGTCTCCAGTATTGGCAGCAGTTTGCAGAACTGTAAATGCAGCTCTGGCTGTGAGTGGAGTATAGAACATGATGGAATGCAGGATGAGATAAGTAAAGGAATTGTATGTCACATATTGTGGGGGGTCCGCTTAATCTTGGCACAGCCTGCACTGTGCTCTACCCTGCAGTCCTGACTGTCTCTCATCATCCATAACGCTGCTGATTATAAGACATTGAGGCGTCTCCGAATTGTGAAATGGATAGAAAGAGAATGGGGCACATTTACTTACCCGTCCCGTCGCGATCCCCGCTGTGTGTTGTCCGACGAGGATTCGGATCTTCCGCGATTCACATAGCTCGTGCACCCGATTTCTTGCATCCATCGCTTCCCCCGCTGAGGTTGGCCGGAGTTCACCTTCTTCTCCCTGGTGTATGTGAGTGTTGATCTTGCGACACAATTTCATTTTTAAATTCCGAGGTTTGTCCGAATCAGTCGGCCACGCCCCCCGATTTGTGTCACATGCAAATCGGCGCAGACGACAATCCAATCGCGTGCGCCAAAACCCCGGGGCAATTCAGGGCAAAACGGTAAAAAGTCAGGAAACCCGACGAAAATGGTGTTTTTACGAAGGTGTTCGTACCCTTTGTAAATGTGCCCCATTGTTTTCGATCAGCCTGGAGAATGTACAGAAGTTGTGCCCATCCGACATCTGCCCGTCACCCAGGAGTAATGAGTCATCAATCACCGAGTTGTGTATCTAATCCTATCACGCTGTGGTATTGGATACATATCCCAGTCATTCATTAATAACTGATATTAGAAGACGGTTTGGTTGCAGCTTTGGTTGTAGCTGGAGTACATCCCGTGTCGGGTCACTGACTGTGACTTGGGATCGGGCTGTGATTGTCTCAGCACTCGTGTTGTGTCTTGTCTCCAGACATGAAAGCTTTGACTTGTGAGGATGAAGACGCCTTCTCTGCCTCCTTTCATCATGAGACAGAAACCTCAGAGCGGCGAGAAACCCCAATTCCCTGGAATAAAAAGGTGGCTCTATCTGGACACCCCATACACTCATACCCCCATATGGCCCCCCATACGCTGCCAGATGTAAATCTGCCTAGCTATACAATGGTAGCTCAGTGAGAAGCTTAGTGAGCAGAGAAGGTCTGGCAAGGTTTGGTGATGCCGGGTATTTTAGGATACTGTAGGATACTTTATGTAGATCAGTGCAGTCACATTACTCTCAGCTGTTCTAGAAACAGATTAAACAGCAGAGGTGAAGGGGTTAATCAGGGTAATGAGGGGTGACTTGTATTTGTGCCTCCGG
Source organism: Engystomops pustulosus (assembly GCA_019512145.1). Lineage (NCBI taxonomy): Eukaryota > Metazoa > Chordata > Amphibia > Anura > Leptodactylidae > Engystomops > Engystomops pustulosus. The sequence goes on along the minus strand of WNYA01000312.1, from coordinate 165,018 downwards.
TCTTTAATTATCGGAAAGATGAAGAGAAGTGGATGACGGAGCAGATCTTATCGGGTCGGGCAGGTGGAGGCTGCAGAGCTTTGAAGCCTCTCTGGTTCTGTGTCTTTGGCCTGGGTCCAGCTCATTCCCCGGGCCTCTTCTTATGGGGCGTTTATACGGGTCACTGGATCTGTCCACAGCCGGCAGGCCACGATGACATATAAATGACATGCAACAATGGGCCCCTGTGTTATACTCATTCCCAGGCTGGGGGGGCCTTATGTAATACTGTATTGTATGTGTGCACTATATGGCGGTGTTATATGGGACCCTGTGTTATATTCATTCCCAGACCAGAAGCCTTGTGCAATGCTGTATTGTGTGTGCACTATACACTCACAGGCCACTTTATTAGGTACACCTGTCCAACTGCTCATTAACACTTAATTTCTAATCAGCCAATCACATGGCGGCAACTCAGTGCATTTAGGCATGTAGACATGGTCAAGACAATCTCCTGCAGTTCCAACTGAGCATCAGTATGGGGAAGAAAGGTGATTTGAGTGCCTTTGAACATGGCATGGTTGTTGGTGCCAGAAGGGCTGGTCTGAGTATTTCAGAAACTGCTGATCTACTGGGATTTTCACGCACAACCATCTCTAGGATTTACAGAGAATGGTCCGAAAAAGAAAAAACATCCAGTGAGCGGCAGTTCTGTGGGCGGAAATGCCTTGTTGATGCCAGAGGTCAGAGGAGAATGGGCAGACTGGTTCCAGCTGATAGAAAGGCAACAGTGACTCAAATCGCCACCCATTACAACCAAGGTAGGCAGAAGAACATCTCTGAACGCACAGTACGTCCAACTTTGAGGCAGATGGGCTACAGCAGCAGAAGACCACACCGGGTGCCACTCCTTTCAGCTAAGAACAGGAAACTGAGTCTACAATTTGTTTGCACAAGCTCATCGAAATTGGACAGTAGAGATGGAAAAACGTTGCCTGGTCGTGGATGAGTCTCGATTTCTCTCGACACTCGGATGGTAGGGTCTAAATTTGGCGTCAACCACATGAAAGCCATGGATCCATCCCTGCCTTGTATCAACGGTTCAGGCATGTGGTGGTGGTGTCATGGTGTGGGGAATATTTTTCTTGCACTCTTTTGGGCCCTTGGGGTACCGAATTGAGCATCGTTGCAACGCCACATCCTACCTGAGTATTGTTTGCTGACCATGTCCATCCTTTATGAAGGCACCATGTACCCAACATCTGATGGCTACTTTCAGGCAGGATAATATGCGCCATGTCAGAAACTGGAAGAAGCTGGCTCATCCAGACTGGTTTCTGACCAGTGACAATGAGTTCACGGTAGTACTCAAATGCCGTCCACAGTCCCAGATCTCAATCCACTAGAGCATCTTGGTGATGTGGTGGAACGGGAGATTCGCTCATGGATGTGGCAGAGGGGAGCCGACAAAATCTGCTGGCAACTGGTTGTTATGCCATCATGTCAACATGGACCACCATCTCTGAGGAGCTTCCAGCACCTTGTTGTATATATTCCACGCAGATGAGGCAGTTTTCTAAGGCAAAAGGGGGTTCCAACCCGTTTACTGGCATGTGTACCAAATAAAGTGGCCGTGAGTGTATGGTGTCTGTTATACGGGCCCCTGTGTTATATTCATTCTCAGGCTGAGGCCTTACTAACTGTATTGTTGTGTTCACTATATGGCGGTTGTTATATTGGCCCCTGTGTTATATTATTCCCAGGCTTGAGGCCTTGTGCAATACTGTAATTGTGTGTGCACTATATGCAGTGGTTAATATGGGTATGGGCCCATGTGTCTATGCATTCCCAACTGGAGCCTGCTGTATTGTGTGTGCACTATTTTGGGTGCCGATGCCTATTCCTGATCCCTGACCTTGTACCTTCTAGGTCCCTACATTGAATGGATGTTCCTGGTTAGCAAGCCTGGTTCCCCCCGTCCTCCTCTTTCTCTCGTGTGGTAAGTGATGTGATTCTGCACTTCGCCCTCTGTACATGTATGTGTTTTGGTCCTGGTCCATTTTGGGATTGTGCGCGACATAACATTTCTCTACCAAGTGATTTGGGGAGGGGTTTCCTGCATCCTCATTTTTTGGGGCCTGTGCCCTGGTTCCAGGGGTCTGGTCCTGTGGGTAAAATGTCACTCTGTCCTGTGGTATCTGTGGCCTGTCCCTGTGGTATCTGTGCCTGTCTGTGGTATCTGTGTCCTCCCTGTGGTATCGTGTCCTGTGGTACTGTCAACTCTGTCCTGGTGGGTATCCTGTGGCCTGTCCTGTGGTATCTTTCACTCCTGTCCTGTGGTATCTGTCAACTCTGTCCTGTGGTATCTGTTTGGCCTGTCTGTGTAATCTGTTGCCAAATGTCCTGTGGGTAATCTGTCACTCTGTCCCCTGTGGTATCGGTGGCCTGGTCCTTTTTTATCTGTCGCTCTGTCCTGTGGTATCTGTCGCGCTGTCCCTGTGTATCGTGTGCTCTGTCCTGTGTTCTGTCCGCTTCTGTCCTTGGTTATCTGTCCCGCTCTGTCCTGTGGTATCTGTGCGTCTGTCCTGTGGTATCTTTCGCTTCTGTCCTGTGGTATCTGTCGCTCTGTCCCTGTGGTATCTGTCTCGCTCGTCCTGTGGTATCTGTCGCTCTGTCCTGTGGTATTCTGTCGCTGTCTGTGTCCGCTATGTGGTTCTGCGCTCTTCCTGGTGGATCGGTCGCTCTGTCCTGTGGTTCTGTCGCTGCTGTCCTGTGGTTTCTGTCCGCTCTGTCCCTGTGGTATCGCCTGGCCTCGTCTGGTCCTGTGGTATCTGTCGCTCCTGTCTGGGTATCTGTCGCTCTGTCTGTGGTATCTGTCGCTCTGTCCTGTGGTATCTGTCGCTCTGTCCTGTGGTATCTGTCGCTCTGTCCTGTGGTATCTGTGCAGCCTCGTCCCTGGTGGTACTCTGTCGCTCTGTCCTGTGGTATCTGTCGCTCTGTCCTGTGGTATCTGTCGCTCTGTCCTGTGGTATCTGTCGCTCTGTCCTGTGGTATCTGTCGCTCTGTCCTGTGGTATCTGTGGCCCGTCCTGTGGTATGTTTCGCTCTGTCCTGTGGCGTCTGTCTGTCGCTCTGCCCCGTGAAAATCACATTGTTGAAGCTTAAAACTTGCATATTATACACTATGTAACGTCACTGTCCTCTTCTCTTGTAGTATGTGCGGGTCTTGCTGTTCAGCAGCTCCATGTCGGCCCTGAGATTACTGCCAAGATCTCCGCAGCTGCTTCTAGTAAGTAACTGGGTAACCCTCCCCAACACTCTGTAAGATATAGAAGTGAGCACATCTCTATTACTATGCGTGTAATGAAACTGCTTCTATGAGGATCAGGGGTATCGGAGTGTGAGCTCTTGTGGTTCTTGGCAGTGTAAGGAGAACATGTAGAATTATGTATCTAGAGGTAGTCTTTGTTAGTGTTGCTGCTTCGGGCTGATTCCTGTATTATATGAGGACGGCCTTACAGGGGATTACAGACACCGTCGCCCCTTCTATTGTTTTTCACATTATAACAGAGCCAGTCTAACCAGTCGCACAGTTACAGTATGGCCCCTGCACCGGTTGAGCTGACCCCGTCTGCACATGTGTATACACAAGACTTAGGACTGGGGGTCTGTGTATACAAGGCCTGGGGCTTGGTCTCTGTATACAGGATCTTAATCTGAGGGTTCTGTGTATTCAAGGCCTGGGGTTTGGGCTCTGTGTATACAAGACGGAGGGGGTCTGTTCTGTGTATACAGGCCTGGCCTGGGGTGGGTCTTGGGGTCACTGAGTTCAGAATCCGAGTTCTATTTAACCCCTTCAGCACTCGGCCTATTTTGCCCTTTAGGACAGAAAAGGTGATTTGAGGACCTTGAACGTAGGCACGGTTGTTTGGTCGCAGAAGGGATGGTCTTGAGTATTCAGAACTGTTGATCTACTCTGGGATTTTCACGCACAACGCATCTCTGGTTTTAGAGCCATGGTCCGAAAAGAAAAAAACATCCAGTGGCGGCAGTTCTGGTGGGAAGGAAATGCCTTGTTGATGCCAAGGTCAGCGGAGATGGCAACTGGTTCGAGAGCTGATTAGAAGGCAACAGTGACTCAATCGCCACCCGCTTTACAACAAGTGTAGGGCAGTACAGAGCATCTCGAACGACAGTGTACATCCAACTTTGAGGCAGATGGGCTACAGCAGCAAAAGAGCCACACCGGGTGCCATCCCCGTCCTAGAACAGGAAAACTGAGGCTACAATTTGTTTGCACAAGCTCATCGAAATTGAGACAGTAGAGATGGAAAAACGTTTGCTGTCGTGGATGAGTTCGATTTCTCCGACACCGGAGGTAGGGTCAGAATTTGGCCGTCAACACATGAAAGCCATGGATCCATCCTGCCTTGTATCAACGGTTCAGGCATGTGGTGGTGGTGTCATGTGTGTGGGGAATATTTTTCTGTGATCTTTTGGGCCCTTGGTACCAATTGAGCATCGTTGCAACGCCACAGCCTACCTGAGTATGTTGATGACCATGTCCATCCTTTATGAGGCACCATGTACCCAACATCTGATGGCTTACTTTCAGGCAGGATAATAGCGCCATGTCATAAACTGAGAAGGGCTATCCAGCTGGTTTCTGAACATGACAAAGAGTTCACGTAGTACTCAAATGCCTCCACAGTCACCAGATCTCAATCCATAGAGCATCTTGGGATGTGTGGAACGGGGAGATCGCTCATGGAGTGTGGCGAGCCGACAAATCTGCTGGCAACTGGTTGTATGCATCATGTAACATGGACCAACCATCTCTGAGGAGCTTCCAGCACCTTGTTGTATATATTCCACGCAGAATGAGGCAGTTTCTAAGGCAAAGGCGGGCGGTCAACCCGTTTACTGGCATGTGTACCAATAAAGTGGCCGGTGAGTGTATGGCTTTTGTTATACGGGCCCTGTGTTCATATTCATTCTCAGGCTGGAGGCCATTAATAATGTATTGTGTGTCACATATGGCGGGTGTTATATGGCCCTGTGTTATATATTCCCAGGCTTGAGGCCTTGTGCAATACCTGTATTGTGTGTGCCTATATGGCAGTGTTATATGGGTATGCCATGTGTCTATTGCATTCCCACTGGAGCATGCTGTATTGTGTGTGCACTATTTGGGGCGATGCCTATTCCTGATCCTGCCTTGTACCTTAGGTCCCTCATGTGAATGGAGTTCCTGGTATAGCAAGCCTGGTCCCCCGTCCTCCTCTTCTCTCGTGTGGTTAAGTGATTGTGATTCCTGCACTTCGCCTCTCTGTACTGTTATGTGTGTTGGTACTGGTCCATTGGAGATTGTGCGAACATAACATTGATCTCTACCAAGTGGTGGTTGGGGAGGGTTTCCTGCAGTCCTCAAGTTTTTGGGGCCTGTGTCCTGGTTACCAGGGCGTTAATGTCCTGTGGGTAATGTCACTCTGTCTGTGGTATTACTGTGCGTCCTGTGTGGCGGCCTGTCTTTGGTATCGTGTGCCTGTCTGTGGGTACTGCTGTGATCTGTCAAGTCCTGTGGTATCTTGACTGTCCTGTGGTATCTGTCTCAGGGTTCACTCTGTCCTGTGGGTAATCCTGTTGGCCTGTCCTGTGGTATCTGTTCACTCTGTCCTGTGGTATCTGCAACTCTGTCCTGTGGTATCTGTGGGCAGTCCTGTGGTATCTGCGCTATGTCCTGGTTATCTGTCGCTCTGTCCTGTGGTATCTGTCGCCTATGTCCTGTGGTATCTGTCGCTCTGTCCTGTGGTATCTGTCGCTCTGTCCTGTGGTATCTGTCGCTCTGTCCTGTGGTATCTTGCTCGCTTACTTCCCCTGTGGTATCTGGCCTTGTCTGTGGTATCTGTCGCTCTGTCCTGTGGTATCTGTCGCTCTGTCCTGTGGTATCTGTCGCTCTGTCCTGTGGTATCTGTCGCTCTGTCCTGTGGTATCTGTCGCTCTGTCCTGTGGTATCTGTCGCTCTGTCCTGTGGTATCTGTCGCTCTGTCCTGTGGTATCTGTCGCCCTTGTCTGTGGTACGGTAGCTTCGCTCTGTCCTGTTGCTGATCTGTCGCTCTGTATCTGTGGTTCTGTCGCTCTGTCCTGTGGTATCTGTCGCTCTGTCCTGATGGTATCAGCTCGCTCTGTCTGTGGTATCTGTCGCTATGTCTGTGTATCTGTCGCGTGTTGTCCTCTGCCTGTTTATCTGTCGCTCCTGTCCTGTGGTATCTCGCTCGCCGGTTCTGTCCTTGTCGTGTATCGTGTGCCCCCGTCCTGTGGTATGTTTTCGTCCGTGGCGTCTGTCTGTTCCTCTGCCCCGTAGAAAACACAGTTGTGGAAGCTTAAAAACTTGTGGCGGGGGGGCATATTATACACTATGTAACGTCACTGTCCTCTTCTCTTGTAGTATGTGCGGGTCTTGCTGTTCAGCAGCTCCATGTCGGCCCTGAGATTACTGCCAAGATCTCCGCAGCTGCTTCTAGTAAGTAACTGGGTAACCCTCCCCAACACTCTGTAAGATATAGAAGTGAGCACATCTCTATTACTATGCGTGTAATGAAACCGCTTCTATGAGGATCAGGGGTATTGGAGTGTGAGCTCTTGTGGTTCTTGGCAGTGTAAGGAGAACATGTAGAATTATGTATCTAGAGGTAGTCTTTGTTAGTGTTGCTGCTTCGGGCTGATTCCTGTATTATATGAGGACGGCCTTACAGGGGATTACAGACACCGTCGCCCCTTCTATTGTTTTTCACATTATAACAGAGCCAGTCTAACCAGTCGCACGGTTACAGTATGGCCCCTGCACTGGTTGAGCTGACCCCGTCTGCACATGTGTATACACAAGACTTAGGACTGGGGGTCTGTGTATACAAGGCCTGGGGCTTGGTCTCTGTATACAGGATCTTAACCTGAGGGTTCTGTGTATTCAAGGCCTGGGGTTTGGGCTCTGTGTATACAAGACGGAGGGGGTCTGTCTGTTCTGTGTATACAGGCCTGGCCTGGGGTGGGTCTTGGGGTCACTGAGTTCAGAATCCGAGTTCTATTTAACCCCTTCAGCACTCGGCCTATTTTGCCCTTTAGGACGCGGCCCCATTTTTCAAATCTGCCCTGTGTCACTATAAGTGGTTATAGCTTTGGAACTAGTGGTTCTAGCTATAAGATTGTTTCTCGTGACACATTGTACTTCAAATTAGTTTAAAAATTTTGATGATTTTTTTTTTTTTTAAACTGAAAATAAAGAATTTTTCCAATTTTTTGCCAAATATTGAAGTTCTAAATTCTCTACTTTTGAAGCAGATAGTCATAGCAGCCAAATAAATTCATAACTTATCTTTCATAACATTTCCCAAAGGGTTTTTTTTTTTTTTTTAACATTCTACGTACGGTATTTTTTTAGAATGTTATGAGGCTCAGAATTTAGGTACCATTTTTAAAATTTTTTGGCAAATCTACAAAACCCGTATTTAGATGGACCTGCTCAACTTTTAATTGACTGTGAGAGGCCTAAATAGAAGCAAAACTCGTAAATGACCCCATTATGGAAACTACACCCCTCAACGTATGAAATGGCACTTTTAAGAAGTTTGTTAACCCTTTAGGTGTTTTATAGGGGTTAAAACAAAATGGAGGTGCGGTCTACAAATTGTAATATTTTTTCACAATACACTCATTTTGGGTGGAAAATTAAATGATAAAAGGCTCCACAAAGTTTGATACCCAATCTCTCCCGAGTACACGGATACCCCATATGTGGTGGTGCCTGCTGTATGGGCGCACGGCCGGGCATAGAAGGGAAGGAGGCGCCATCCAGATCAGATTTGCTATGTCACATTGTACAGGCTATAATTTTTTTTCTTTTTTTAATGTGGACCTATAGGGGCTTATTTCTTTGCCACATGAGATGCACTTTTCTGTTACATAATTTTGGGGCATCTTTAGCTAATAGGTGAGATTTTATTAACTCTTTGTTGGTGGAGGAAATGAAAATCATTGTTTGGCGAAAATGTTGTTAATTTTAGCATTACCGTCTTTTCATATGCATAACTTTTTTATTTTTTGGCTGCCAAATCTGGTTAAGGGCTTATTTTTTGCGAGAAGAGTTGTTCTTTTTAGTGGTCTTATTTTAGAGTGTGTAACTTTTTTTAAATCACTTTTTAAGGCATTTTTTTTTTAGGTATTAAAATTTTTTGAGAAGGTTTTTAGCGTTTTCCGCTGGCATCTACCGTGCAGGTCCAGTAACGATTCTGTTTATTATACAGATTGTTTCGGATGAGGCAATACCAAATATTTGGTTGTTTTTTTGTGTTTGTATGGGAAAGTGACATTTTAGGGGTGTATGTATATACACTCCTAAAATCTATATATAATACCCCTAAAATGTATTTATTTTATTTATTCTTATGTTTAATCTTTCCTTTTTTTCAACTTTTTTATTTTTATTTCATTGTAGAGCAGTGTAAACTGTGTGAGCATGCAGTCACAGGCGTAGACCGCTTTCAGACCTGGACGGGGTCTGGCTGCCAAGGACATCAGGCAGCCCTGGGCACTTGGCAAACCTTGGGGCTGCCCAGAAGTGGATCGGATCCCCCTGTAAGCAGCATGGGGAATCCGATCCATAGGGGGAAGACCCTTACACGTGTAAGGGGTTAATGCTCGCGAGTGTTAGAGCGCAGTGTCAGTTGTAATATACAGCTGACAGCTGCTACTTCTGGTGAGCGGGTTCTAGAAGCGGGACGTAATAGAACGTCCCTATGCGGGAAGTATCTTAACGTACTATAACGTCCTAGTGCGTAGGGGTTAATAACATTTTTAGTATGCCGGGCTTCTCTGTGGGGTCCTAAGTATACAGGATCTGGTTTTGGGGGGTCTTGTGTATTATAGGATCTGAGTTTGGGGTGGATACTGTGTCTTCTGTATCTAGCGGGGCCTTTGTATACAGGATCTGAGTCTGGTGGTAGTGGGGGGTCCTGTGGATAAAGGGTTTGCATTCTGCTGATCGGAGCACACATCTCCTGATGATTTTGGGACCAGTTCCTACAGATTACTGTTATGTGAAATGAAGTATATTCCTGCCTCGGCCCACAAGAGGTGAATCCCTGCTCCCGGTCATGCGCTGTTGTTGGACCTTCTGTCTTCACATTTTGATGGGAAAAGCCTGTGGTCAGTGATAGAGAATAATAACTTGTCTTCTGTCCTCCATCTGTGTCCTTCTTCTTATAGGGATGTTTTGTTCTGCGCCCCTGGATGTCCTTGTTCTCCTGGATGGATCCAATAGCGTTGGGAAGGGCAGTTTTGAGAGGTCCAAGCACTTTGCAGCAAAGCTGTGCGACACATTAGACATTGGCGCTGATCGGGTAAGTGACTCTTAAAGGGGCTGACTGATCTGCAGGGTATTGTGTGCTGTAGGAAGAGGCTGAAGCTACGGGATATCCCTCTAATATTAGTATAATAAAAACTCCAGGTACATAAAATAAAAATCTGCCTCCCGTGTTTGATTCCTCGGGATTGGCCTACAGTAGATGGTCCCTTGGGGTCCGCATCTCGGTGTCACTAAATGTAAAATTATTAGAAACCGCTGTATTTGTGATGCCCCCTCCATCCCAACCCACTACAGCGACATGGACCCAGTACATCCAGCTGATGTGTGCAGGGGTGCGGTTCATCAGGGGTCAGCCCCTTCCCCCCATCACCCATTTTGAGGATAGTCATTCAACCCCTTTAAGACGGTCAAGTCTACTATACTTCACTTATTTTAAGGCTTAAAGCAGAAGAATGCACTTAAGATGCTACAATGGAGCAGAAGTCTTTATGCTTCAGCTCTGCTTCCTCTTGAGGATTTGCAGTCTACATTGTCAGATTTGCTGTTTTTAGAGGATTGTCGGGGACGCGAGACCCTGGGTTACTTGTATCATCTGACGTCTTGTGTTACAGGTCAGAGTGGGGCTCATCCAGTACAGTTCCACTCCGCAGGTTGAGCTCCGGTTGGACTCAGGATTTACTAAAGACATCGTCAAAGAGAAGATAAAATCCGTCATATTCAAGTAGGTTCCATGTAATAGGTGACTGTGTGCAGGACTGTACTGGGATGTGTCCTCACACTCTTTTAGTTGTCTGTTTATAAAATTGAGTTGTCACAGGGTTTTTGCATTCCATGTCTCCTCCTAGAGGGGGCAGCACTGAGACCGGTCTTGCACTGAAATATATTATGCGTAAAGGCTTCCCTGGTGGGCGAGACTCATCTGTCCCCAAAGTCCTGATCATCCTCTCTGATGGGAAGTCGCAGGGGCAGCCAACAGTCCCGGCTCTGCGCCTGCGTCAGCAGGGGGTGCGCGTGTTTGCCGTTGGTGTAAAGTTTCCAAGGTGAGAAAACTTTTACTATTAAAGGGGCGGTGTCCAGTGTATGACGAGATTCACTCTATACTGTGATGTGTTTGATCCTCAGGTGGGCGGAGCTTAATTCTCTTGCCAGTGACCCGGCCGCTCAGCATGTCTTCTTTGCAGAACACGTGAACGATGCGGTGAACGGTCTGTGCAGCACCCTGAGCAACTCATCACTATGCAGCGCAGTCCCTGCAGGTAGGTGCTCGCCCCTCACTGACCACATAATACTTTACTCACATCCAAAGCTTGCATCTAATGCTATAGTCACATCCAGAGCTCAATCCTCCTACATTAAAGGAAACCTACCTACCCCTTGTTAGGGGCAAAAAGCCCCGGATTCTAAAGTGTTGGAGAGCCGGTGACGTCACCGAGCTCTCCGGCACACTTATAAATCTGTGATAGGGGCTTTGTTCCCCTAACAAAAATATTCTCTGGCACCAGCTCACCCTGAGCTGGTGCCATGTATATGTGTATAAAACCTACCACTTTTAAGTGGTAGGTTTACTTTAATGGAGTAGATTAAAGTGTCTCAAAGTTAGACACAAAGTTTATACTGCATCAGATTTATCCTTACTGCTGCTGGATGATGGATTCGGTGATGTCAAGTCCTTCTTGCATCTCCTACTAGTTGATGCTCAAAAATTTGCCCCCTTCAAGCTGAAATAGTCTCCCCCTTTTGGAGCACCAGGTGGGCAAAAGGTCTTAAAACTGTCTGAAGCCTTTTGATGAATTTGGTGCAAAGATTGATACATCTCTAGTCACCTCCGGAGCTGCACTCGCTTTTTCTCTAAACTTGCTGGGTGTTGCATTCACCTTTTTGCTGTCACATCTCGCACACAGTTTTTAAGGCTGATATTTAGAAGATTGAGTTAGTGAATTTATCACTATAAAATGTTCTGATGGATTGGGCCCAATTCCCTGTATTCCTGTGGAGCCAGGTGTACCCAAAACATATACCACACTAGCAGAGCATAGGGACCCTGGACAAGCAGAGGACAGGAGTGGTGTAAGCATCAGAATAGTGAGCGCAGCTCTGGATGTGATAAGATGATGGTACATTAATCCTCCTCTTCCAGGCTGTTCAGTTCAGTCCTTCCCATGTGAGCGGAAAACCCTGGAAACGGTGAAGGAGCTGAGCGGGAACTACATGTGCTGGAGGGGGGCGGCCAGCCCGAGCCTCGTGTACGCAGGACACTGCCCCTTCTATAGGTGACTACATGTACATGACTTTCTGATTGGGGAGGAGGAGGTGACTGCTGGATGTGTTCTGTAATCCATTATTTCTGTCTTCCTCGGCAGCTGGAAGCGTTTCTACAACCGCCATGAGGCACAGTGCTACCGCTCTGTGTGTCCAGGTAATGACATGTGACCCCTGCAGGGGGTGCAACACACGGCCAATCCCTCTCTTATATAGGCCCCTCTCATTGTGAACAAGCAAAGCTGCAGTGTAAAGAATAGAGGATGGGCTCTCAGACTACAGTGACCTCATGTGTGGAGAAGAGCTGCAGTATAAAGCATATGGGATGGGCTCTCAGACTACAGTGCCTCTCATGTAGCTGTTTTGGAGTGTAGAGCATGGTGGTGGATGGGGTGACAAGAATATTATGATTTCTTGTGCTGCTTTCTCTTTAGACCCCTGCGACTCTCAGCCGTGTAAGAACGGAGGCACCTGCATCCCCGACCACACGGAAAAGTATCAGTGCCTGTGCCCGGCGGGATTCACTGGCAGCCCTGAGTGCGGTACGTGGCCCACAGATTCTTATCTTATGCAATTTTGTGCCTATTTTCAAGATCTCTGCTTGCTGTCAGGAAATGCAATAGTCTTCACTGCAGTTCTTGGCTTCTGTTCATACTGCATATATTGACGTCTGTATTCCTGTTTCAGCTGCGAGCCTGAGCCTGGAGTGCAGCATTGACCTTCTCTTCGTGCTGGACAGCTCCTCTGTGTCCTCCCTGGAGACCTTCCTGCAGCTACGCTCCTTTGTGAAGCGGTTCATCCAGGCCGCGCTGGCGGAGGACTCCCCGGTCAATGTGGGGGTGGCCCAGTACAGCGATGAGGTCCAGATGGTGATGAAGATCAGCGAGTACCATAACATTGGGGAGCTGCTCCGATACGTGGACGGCATGAAGTTCATGGGTGGCGGCATCTACACGGGTAAAGCCCTCCGATACATCACACAGCATGGCTTCAAGAGCACCCCCACCTTCTCCGACATCCGTGACGACCTTCCACGAGTCGTGGTCTTACTGACGGGGTCCACGTCTCAGGACTCGGTGCTGGAGTCGGCCCAGTATGCCCGGGACCACGAGGTGTTTATTATCGGAATCACAAGTGAAGGCAACAAAGAGGAGATGACGGAAATAACAGGAAATCCCCAAAATGTGATTGTGTATTCCAACCCCCAGCAGCTCTATAACCAGCTGCCACAGCTCCAGAGGATGGTCTGCAGCATCGATAGCCAAGGTCAGAGCAACATATCCCCACTCCAGGGGGGACAGAGTGAATTTGAGGTCCTGGGGGCATTGGGGTCAGGCTACAGCTGTGGTCCAGCTGGGGTCGGGGTACAGCTGAGGTCCAGCCCACTGTCGGGGTACAGCTGAGGTCCATGCGTCACCATATTTTTTGGTGGACTTTGTTCCTGCTGAAGAATTGCGGCACACGATCCGACTAAGCAGTAGCCTCTTTAGGTGCAGATTTTTTTCTGTCTTGTCGTTAACAAAACTGGTGCAGACGCTTTATAATTACATGTACGAGCAGTTTGCACGTTCTTTCTAGTGTAAAGTCAGACAGAAAACTGGTGCAAACACTTTAATAAATGTGGCCCAATGTATTTGTATCTCTCTTGGCAGGTTGTCAGGCGCAGCCCCTGGATCTGGTCTTCGTCCTGGACGCCTCCTCTGTTGTGGGGCAGGAGAATTTTGTGCGGGTGCTGAACTTCGTCACGATGGTGGCGCTGCAGTTTGACATCAACCGTGATGTCACACAGGTGGGCGTGGTCACATACGGTGCTCAGCCAATCACCGCCTTTGGGCTGGACGTCCACGAGACAAGTTCCAGCCTCCTCCATGCCATCAACCGGGCGCAATACCGCGGAGGACCACCATCCACTGGGGGCGCCCTCCTCCATGTCTATAACGAGGTGATGACCGTCCAGAAAGGGGCTCGTCCCGGGGTGAAGAAGGCGATGGTGCTGATAACTGACGGACGAGGCTCAGAGGACGCGGCCGTCCCTGCCCAGAAACTGCGGGATAACGGAATCTCCGTCTTCACTGTTGGAATTGGGAAAATCCATCGCAACCTCCTTCTGCGCATCGCGGGGTCTGAGCGATTCCTCACACACGTCCCCTCCTATGATGCCCTTGGCCAGTACGAAGACGCCCTGGTCCAGCGGGTGTGCGAAGGTGAGAGCCTGACCCCAAAATTATATCGCCCAGAGATGGGGCTGATCCCCTGGGAATCTGCGGGGAGGAGATGATGGAAGAGCCCTGCTACACCCCCTCCTCCTCGTGTTACAATAATTCATGTCATCCCTTTAAGTGTTTCCTGGGGCCTCATCCTGTGCATGACCACAGCCTGGGAAAGAACCCAGAGCAAGGATGTGGGTCACTGACCCCGAGACTAAGACACTGAACCGACTACTACAACCCCCATCAGGATCAAATGAAGGCCAGCCACTGTATCTAATCCCATCATGTCTGCTGAGCTGTGTATCTACTTCCATCAGCTTGTGTGATACTGTCTGCTGAGCCATGTATCTAATCCTATCCTGTGTGATATTGTCTGCTGAGCTGTGTATCGGCCCAGGGATGAGCACTCCTGATGGCGGTGTCACACTCACAACAAGGAGTTCTTGGCGGCGCTCACGATACAGGACACACGCTCAGCGTCTACGTAGTCGTAGCTGAATTCTTCTGGATCCGTCTTGGATCCCGACTCTGACAGGAGAAGCCCCAACCAGTGACCCATGTCCTCCGAGGACTTCGCCTGTCACATAGATAAACAGCGTCACAGAGAGGATGTACATACACAGCATCTCCACTAGAGGGAGACATGTTACCGGACAGTATTATAGTAGTTATATTCTTGTACATAGGGGGCAGTATTATAGTAATTATATTCTTGTACATAGGAGGCAGTATTATAGTTGTTATATTCCTGTACATAGGTGGCAGTATTATAGTAGTTATATTCTTGTACATAGGGGGCAGTATTATGGTAGTTATATTCTAGTACATAGGGGGCAGTATTATAGTAGTTATATTCTTGTACATGTCCCCTATGTTACAAGATATAACTGGCTATAATACTGCCCCCTATGTACAGGAAGATAACGACTATAATACTGCCCTCTATGTAACAAGAATATAACTACTCTAATTCTGCCCCCTATGTACAAGATATAACTACATAATACTGCACCCCATTCCAATAATACTACTATAATACTGCCCCCTATGTACCGGAATATAACTACTATAATACTGCCGCCCTATGTACCAAATATAATACTATAATACTGCCACCTATGTACATGAATATACTACTATAATACTGCCCCCTATGTACAAGAAATATAACTACTATAATACTGGCCACCCTATGTCAAGTAGATAACTACTATAATCCTGGCCCCTATGTACAATAATATAACTACTATAATAATGACCCCTATGTACCAGAATATAACTCTATATACTACCACCCTATGTACAAGAATAACTACTATAATACTATACTGCTGCCCCCTATGTACCACAAGAATATAACTACTATAATACCATACCGCCCCCTATTTGCACAAGAATATCCTACTATAATACCAATACCCCCCTAGTACGAATAATAACTACTATAATCCCACCGCCCCCCCGCCGCCTATGTCAAGAATAATATACTATAATACTGCCCCCTATGTACAGAATATAACTACTATAATACTGCCCCCTATGTTACAGAGATATAACTACTAATAATACTCTACTACTGCCCCCTATGTTACAAGAATATAACTACTATAATGACTATCCCCCTATGTACAAGAATATCACTACTAAATCTGATAATACTGCCCCCCTATGTAACAGGCAAATACTCCATATATATCACTCCTCTAGTACCAAGAATATTAACTACTATAAACTGGGCCCCCCCTGTAACAAGAATTCTACTATATACTGCCCCCTATGTACAGATATAACTTACTATAATACTGCCCCCTATGTACAGCAATTAACTACTATAATCTACCCCCTAGGTCCATGAATATACTACTATAATACTGCCCCCTAATGTACAAGACTATACTACTATAATAACCGCCCCCTATGTGCCAAGAATGTAACTTCTATAATACTGCCATCTGTGTACAAGAATATAACTACTATAATACTCCCCCTAGTAGCAAGAATATAACTACTATATACTTCCCCTATTACAGGAAGATAATACTATAATACTGCCCTATTCCTATGTACAAGAATATACTATACTATAATACGCCCCCTATGTACAAGAATATAACTACTATACTACTATCTGCCCCCTATTACTAGAATATACTACTATAATACTAGCCCCCTATGTACAGAATAACTAACTACCATAATACTAATACTGCCCCCCTATGTACAAGAATATAACTACTATACTACTAATACTAATACTGCCCTGCCCCCTATGTACCGGAATATACTACTATAATACTCTGCCCCCTATGTACAAGAATATAACTACTATATAATACTGCCGGCCCCATATTGTACAGGAATATAACTAACTTAATCACAGCCCCCTATGTCAGGACTATAACTACTATAATCTGCTCCCTATGTACAAAAATAATAACTACTATAATACTCCCCCGATGTACAGAATATAAAACTACTATAATACTGCCCATATGTACAATAATATAACTACTATAATACTAAACCCCCCTAGTACTAAATAGACCTACCATAATACGCCCCCCTATGTACAAGAATATAACTACTATATACTGCCCCTATGTACAAGAATATAACAACTAAATACTGCCTCCTGTTTACCAGATTAACTACTATAATCTGCCCCCATATGTACAAAAATATAACTACTATAATACGGCCCCCTATGTACTAGAATATAACTCCCCATTATACTGCCCCCTCGTAGTACTAGAATATAACTACCATAATACTTGCCCCCTATGTACAAGAATATAAACTACTATAATACTGCCCTGCCCCTATGTACAAGATATACTCCTATACTACTGCCCCTATGTTACAAGATATAACTACTATATACTATCCTTTTCCCCCCTATGTCAAGTACTATAACTCTATAATACTGCCCCCTATTTACAATAATATAACGCTATAAGTCTGCCCCCTATGTACTAGAATATACTACCATAATACTGCCCCCTATGTACAATAATATACTACTATAAAACCTGCCCCCTATCAAGAATATAACAACTATAATACTTCCCCCTATGTACAATATATAACTACTTATAAATACTACTGCCATAATAATACTATACTGCCGTCCTATGTACAGAATATAACTAACTATAATCCGCCCCTATGTACAAGAATATCACTACTTATAATACGGCCCTCCTTGTACACAAGAATAATAACTACTTAATACGCCCCATAGGTTTCAAGACTATAACTACTATAATACTGGCCCCCATGTACAAGAATTAACTACTACTAATACTAAATACTGCGCCAACTGGAATACTGCCCCCTATGTACAAGAATATAACTACTATAATACTGCCTCCTATGTACAAGAATATAATTACTATATACTACTGCCCCCTATGTACAAAGAATATAACTGCTATAATACTGTCCCCTGTAACATGTCTCCCTCTAGTGGAGATGCGTTGTAGGTACATCCTCTCTGTGCGTCTGTTTCATTATATGTGACAGGCGAATCTCGGAGGACAGGGTCCTGGTTGGGGCTTCTGTTCTTCTCCTGTCAGAGTCGGATCCAAACGGATCCAGAAGAATTCAGCTTACGACTACGTAGACGCTGAGCGTGGTCCTGTATCGTGAGCGCCGGCCAAAAGAACTCCTTTGTTGTGAGTGTGACCCCGCCATCAGGAGTGCTCCTCCCTGGGGCCGCACGCAGAGCTCCAAACCGTAAACCCAAATCCGCCATATGGTGCATTCTTTGCTCCCCTGCACTGTGCATATTGTACTGGCCATATAGTCCACCCCTGACACCACCACCAAGTAATCTCCATCCCTGTAATAGTTTGTACTTTTATAATGTGAACTATATGACAATATTATTTCATTAGTGAATTTCAATCATGTGATAATGGCTCACACTTCCACCCTCCACACCGTCACCAGTGCACCCTATGAGAACACAGATAATACCGAACTATAGTCTATTACTTTACGCTCTTATAGTACACATATGAGAGCATTATTGCGGTATTCCATGGTGGAACCACGAGCTGTATTACATAGAGTGCCAACCATAGAGCATATTACTGTATAGTACTTTATAGTGGCTATATGCGATACCGCTCATTTTGCACATATAATATATATACGCTGTCTTACATATTTTTCCTGTAGTTTAACCGCGGTATGACATAAGCGTGCCTCCATAGTCTCTTCTATATCTCTCTTCTCTCTTCTTTTTTTCAATCGCCTGATGCAGAGTAAAACTCAGAGCGAACAGTACAATTGACAATCCGCGGGATGAGGGTCGCAAGAATGACCTTAAACGATGATGGTTTATGTTTCGACTGGTGGTAAGTGACCAGAACTGCCAGCTCATATCATGGATCATCCTGCCACCCTCCAGTAATCCAGACCTCCTGGCCCCAAAAAACAACCGTCCGCTTCATTCATCCATAACCTCCTGGCACACACAGTCCACTATTCTTTCCGATCCTCTCCAGGCACAACCGTCCACTCATTCATCCCGAACCCCCGGCATCAACCTTCCACTCATTCATCCAGAATAACCTCCCGGCAAGGCCGTCCCAACTCATTCCTTCCAGGGAATCCGGGTGCCCAGCACGGCCGTCCACTCCGTTGCTGGTGGCCAGAACCCCTCCCAGCACGGCCTCCCTCATCTTTTCCAGATCCTCCCTGCCGGCCGTCCACCCCTCATCCAGAGCCTCCTGGAACAGTCTCCTCTCATTAATCCAGAACCTCCCGGCACGCGTCCCCTCCTCCTGGCATAACCTCCGTAATAAATAATAAACCATTATTTATACAGCGCACACAGATTACGCATCGCGCACATACAGAGCTTCCCAGATCGGTCCCTGTCCCCCAATGGGGCTCACAATCTAAATCAGCCTACCAGTATGTTTTGGAGTGTGGGAGGAGAACCGGAGGACCCGGAGTTAAACCCACGCATTTACAAAGATAAACATACAAACTCTTTGCAATTTGACCCTCGACATGAACCAGGTCCCCACCTGCAGGCTGTAAGCTCACCACATCAAACCTCCTCTTATTAAAAAAAAAATCCATCACATAACACAGGGGGTCTTGATCCTGGGCCTGGTGGTCCCCCTCTTTCTCTTGTTCTCCTTCTCCTCGTAGCCACTACAATCCTGGATCAGCAGAACTTCTGTAGAATGTTCTTGATGGCCACCGCACAGCACAAGTTTTCACATCCTCTATCTCAGATCACTTCTCTGTCTCTGTCTCTTCGCTTGGATTGAGGAGTTGGCCTCACGCCGTTTAGTGCTTCCTGGCTTCTACTGGAGGTTTTCCAAAGGTTGTTGGGTTCAGATCCTGCTTCCTGGTTGACCCTGGATCAGGTCACCAAATCCTACATGTCCTGCACATTAACTCTGTGTGTTCTGGACTGTGGTTTGTGTCTATGCGAGCCAAGTGATTGTGCCGGTAAATAATTGCCCCCTGGGGCATTATTATATATAAAAGTACTAAGTCCACATGCACTAAAATATCCCCCAAGGCCCTCCCACAACACATCCTGTCCTCCCGATATTTTTCTCTTAGTGTCCCTGCACACAAGTGGGATTAAGAGCTGCTGACACAGGACTAGACCCAGAACCATCTAGCAAGAACCCAAAAAACTCCAAACCCTCTGGCTCCACCACAGGGTATAATAAACATTTTCACTACTGACTATATAACATTCATCATGACTGAAGGGAGGCAAGCACCACCAGAAAGGATCAGTACACATTACAGTCTCCTCTCCCTGGATGGAATATGGCTGATAACAGAGAGTAATAGATTGTTCCCTCTGTACAGTCTCCTCTACCAAGCTTATAGATTGTATTCACTACTGTAAATGTGAGATGGATGAACTATTGGTGGATGATGGTGTGATCCTCCATAGTTGATTTCTCTGTACGTCACCCAGCTTTGGCAGATTCCACCAGCTATACAAGAGCTTATAGGAGAGAGGCACATCCAGCCTAATACTACATATCCCAACAATTCTCTGCTGCTGCTCTGGCGCCCCCTAACCTCCCTCCTGCCTCCATGTCACATCGTACCCATACATTCCAAATGAAAAGTGGAAAATTGAAGCTTTAGAAAGGTGAAAAAATAGAATCTGTCACAATAAGACAGAAGAAAAGTGCTGGACAAGGATCCAGACATAAATAACAGATGTGAGTTTGAGGACCTGGAGAGGGTTCATCCTACTACACGTTTCCAGGATGATGTCACTCAGGATAGCGTTATGCCGCCAGCAGAACACTGGATAACCTGAAAGAGTGAAACACTGCTGCTGCCCCTAGGAGGGAATCATGTGTATTCCCTGCTCATTGAATATGTTGTAACTTTGTGACACCTGGTGAGATGCAGGCCTAGTGAGTGGCTGGTTCCCTGGAACTTCCACCCATCCCTTTAATGAGGGAGAGTCCAGGAGTTCATCTCCACTCACTGATCCTTCCTCAATCCTGAGGCATTTCCTCCCGCTCCAGGCCTGACCCCAACCCAATAGTGGAACGGAATCCAAGATGAGGTTCTGTATATCGGATACATCTGAGAACCAGAACCAAACTGAGAGGGACAGATAGCCCAGGTGTGGAGGTGATGGTTGAATTTGATTGATGAACTAGTGTTTGGGGCCAGTTTCACACCTTGCCGTTCATCTCTCTCCTTATCTCTGCCTCAGAATCAGTTTTTAGGTGGTTTTCTGTAGGCATCAGCTGGGCTGCGAACGATGACAAAGAGGATTCTGGGAATAAAAGCCAATTCCCACCGTCCGCTGCTACTAAATAATACAATAGTCTGATGACAACCCATCTCTCAAGCACAGGCTGCAGAGGCACAGAGCACGCAGTGTGAGGACATGGACCCCAGTGCTTTGGAGAAGGTAACACAAGGGAAAATACAGACACTGCTGCGAGAGCACAGAGAGCACAGCAGTGTCGGAAACCCCCACATGCACTTGGGGAAGGAAACACATTCTTAATTATTCTAACACTTTTGTCAATATGAAGGTCTCTGTGACTTGTCCCCCTGTGTATTTTGACTTGATTGGGCTGCAAAACATCGTCCCCCCAGGAGGAAAATCCCGGTCCCGCTACCTGTTGAGGAGAACGCCTACCTGACCTGCACCTGTAAGGTCCCTTTTGCTGGGTCAGACCATGACAGCAATTAGGAAAGCCTCACCCCCCCTCACCAACCCCGAGAGGGCCAACACAATGAGACAGAACCCGTACCAGTCCTTCCACAGAACCACAGAGTCCGGCACCAGAGTTGAGTCACAGATCTGCTGAATGGGATCGGGCACTACTGTAGCTCATCCTGCAGATGCAGGCTGGGAGTTGTAGTTCTCACATGACTTGTTGCGGATGGGTATCTTTGCATTTTTATACTATCCGCCCAAAACCCCTACCCCATGTTAGGGATTACCATGATCGGGGGTAATTGGACTGTTCTAATACGGAACCGAGGCTCACGGCAAAAGTTTCCAGGGGTAAGGCTGGTGGCACCCATGGCGTTTTGAGCCCTGTTCCGGTTTTAGCAGTCCCTCACACCAAACCGCATGCGTTTTTGCCCAATTCACTTAAGTAATGGTCAAACCTGTCAAAAACGGATGATTTTTCAAAAAGGCATTCATTTTGTTGACAGACTGTTAGAACCGGGCCAATATACCACAATGTGGCCATCACCCCCCAAAGTCCTCTGCCGCTACTTTTCTGATAATTAACTTCTCTGTCCCTGGGACATTTCTGCAGGACCCGAACCCCCATTCAGGAGAAGTGATCCCAGATTCCTCAGGTGAACAACCACCCGTGTACATTCCGAATCTGGGGAAAAGCAAGATGGAAGAAACCAGACAACCGTCCTTTCCAGGTGAGCCCCCCCCCTTCCCCCGCACTAGAAATGGTATAACCCGTGTCTTTGGGCGGCTGGGGGGGACGGACCATTGTGACCAGCGGACGGGGTGAGACAGTTCCTCATTTATTCTTTTCTTTCTTTTTTTTCTTTTGCAGCCAGTAACCAAACTGTGAGAACCGGACGAGGCCCGAGGCCAAGAAATACAATGAGGTGAAGGAAGGTGGAGCACGAGCGGGAGAGATCCGGTGCAGCTGGCCAACTTCCGCCGGGAGAACGGGAGCAAAAGAAAGCATTGCCACATGCACAGGTACTACAAGTCACTGATGTCACCCAGCGGGGGACACTATTGCCACTAACCTCCTGGTTTTTACCCCTGCTGTCACCTACCGCCAGCACTATTGGCCCACTAAGCACCTTCTTTCCCCTACCTCCCTCCCTCATTCCCCCTCCCCCTTCTTTCCCCCTCCCGTCTCTCCCTATTTGCGCACCTTTCCACTTCTTTCCCCCCCAGCCAGGCACTAGTGCCACCGCCCCTGAATGTCCCCCACAGCTATCACTTAGTGCCACTACCCCTGATGTCACCCACAGAGCGATCACTAGTTGCCACCCCTGAATTCACCCCACAGTCGATCACTCTTTCCTCTACCCCGAAATGTCAGCCCCCACGATCACTAGTTCCTCTACCCATACTTCTTTCCCCACCCATCTTCACTAGTGCCATTACCCCTGATTCCCTACGCGAGTACACTTGCAATTACCCCTGTGTCACCTACAGCGAGCACTATGCCATTATCCCCTGATGTCACCTACAGCGATCATATGCCCACTACCCCCTGATTCACCTACAGCGATCACTAGTGCACTACCCTATGTCACCCACAAGCGACCTATGCCACCCCCTGAGGTCACCTACAGCGATCCTAGTGTGCCACCCCCTATGTCACCCACAGCGATCACTAGTGCCACTACCCCTGATGTCCACCCCAGCGACACTAGTGCCATTCCCCTGATGTCCCTACGCTGAGCACTAGTGCATTACACCTGATGGTCACCTCGCGAGCACTAGTGTCCTTACCCCTGGATGTCACCTACAGAGCGATCACTAGTGCTCACTACCACCCCTTGATGTTCCACCTACAGCGATCACTAGTGCCCAACTACCAACCCCGATGTCACCCACAAGGCGATCACTAGTGGCATCCCCCCCAGGGGGGGTAGCTCCCCCCGCACCCTTATTCCCCTCCCGCGATCCTAGTGCACTACCACCCTGAGTGGTCACCACAGCGATCACTGTGCCACTACCCCCCTGATGGTCAACCACACCGTCACTATTGGGGGTGCCACTACCCCGAATGTCACCCACAGCCGCTCACTATGCCACTCCCCCCCCTGATGTCACCCACAAGCGAGTACTAGTGCCGCTACCCCTGATTTCCCCACCGCGATCACGAGTGCCACCAACCTGATGTCACCCACCGCTATCACTCGTGCGCACTTACCTCCTGATGTCACCCACAGCGACACAGTGCCGCTAAACCCCTGATTCACCTACAGCGAGGCACTAGCCACAAACCCCCGATGTCACAGGGGGCACTAGTGCCACAGCCCCCGATGTCACCCACAGGGCACTAGAGTCTGACCCTTGATGTCACCTACTGCAAGCACTAGTCCACAACTCTCATGTCACCCACAGGGAGGGGAGGTGTACCACGACCCGATGTCAACCACAGGGAGGGGGAAGGTGTACCACAGACCCCGATGTCACTCCCCACCGGGGATGGGGGAGGAGGGTACCACAGACCCTGATGTCACCCATTGGATGAATGCACTAGTACACAGCCCCCCATGTCACCCACAGAGGGCACCATCGTGCTGGCAGTCCTGACATCACCCACAGGGTTCACTAATGACCTGGGCTCGCCCCTACGCTGACAAACAGGCTCCAGGCCAGCAGCTATTATCTTATCTGCGCTCCTCTCAGTGGCTGATAACCAAGAACAATAACCTGTAGGTTGTCAGCGTCTCTCCTCTCTGTTGGTCGATAAGACTCTCTTCCTGCTTTGATGAGAACTGAAGAGTCAAGACGAGGAGTGTAAGAGGCGCGAGAGCCAGAGGGTGGACCGGGACATGCACTCGTTGAGGTGAAGGAGAACCGGAGAAAGGCCGAGCAGGGCCCGTCACCCTGGGGACCACCGTTGAGCCCCCACACCTGGACAGCCCCCCCCTGTATGTAATTCCTGCAGGGCATCAGGCTGCACCTCAAGGATTTTGAAAGGCGCCATGTTTTCAACAGCTGTGTAATGAATGGGCTGAGTCGCAGTACCCAGCATTACCAGTGTCAGGTGTGGCGCTGTTTCTTGTATGTTTTTACGACAAAAACAACGTCACGCCTGCCCGTGGAATGCCTGGTACTGCATTCTCACGCCATTCATTATATAGCTTGCAATACCAGCATCAACCATGGTCAGTTGGTTCTGTTCTTGGATGAAGCAGTCTGGTTACACATCCCTTTATCACAGCCACCCAGCTTTCTCGGAGCAGAAAGGATACGATTCTGCAGCTTTCTGTATAGAATCTAAATTGTGATCAAGCAGAGAGCTCAGGACAGGCAGCAAGCAGAGATCTAGACTGATTCATTGTTTATAACAAGAAAAGACATGGTATGTATGACCCCCCCAAATCCCATCCCACATCCAGGTGAAGAGCTGCAGCCCCCCACCCACATCGGACCCCTCCCCCGGAACGCCGCCTAGCCCTGAGAGCCGCCCCATTGTCCATCATGACCCCACCGCAAGGGCAGCGCCTGCCAAAGCCAAGTAAGTTCTGGGTGTCCTCACACTGCTGTGCTCTGTGCAGCCCACACCCCCTCTGCTCTGAGAGACTGCTGTGATTATGCATTTCTCCAATACCCATAACTGGCTGCAGAAAGCATAGGGCACAGCAGTGTGAGGACACGGGCTGTAGTCTGTTTGGTTGCACCTGCTGACAGTTTCCCCGTTTCTTTTTTCTCATGAGGGGGAGAAGAAGGGAGCGAGGCTAGAGTCCCTCACCGGGTGTATGGCATAGAGACTTGATTCTATTTATAGTGTCAGGACTTTACCCAACCACCTTACCCCCCCCGCAGGACAGAGGGCCCAGAGCCTGACAGCCCAATCCTAACATGTGGGGCGCCAACCACTTCTGGACATATACTGGACCCTACATGAGGCGGGAAAGGGAGCGGAACACCTACAGACAGATGGGCGGCTCGTTCCCAGGACTAATAATCTATTATCATAATTAACGCTACCCCTTCACTGCTGCAGTGAAGTCGATGACCAGGGCTGGAGAAGAAGAGCCAAAGCCAACGGACCTTATAGCGAGGAGTCACACATAGTGTGGGCGTTACAGAGGAGACTGTCAGCACGACGACATCATGATGTGACGCATCACCCATCAGGACTTGGTGTATGATATATGTGAGGCCACAGCCGAGGAGGGCGTCGCCCCCCCCCCAGCAGATACACGGAGGGGCTACAAGGTCAAGCACAAGTGAAAAAATTTTATAATTCAGAGAATAAAACATAAACCTGAAATGTGGGTGTCCCACCAGGGGGCACTGTCTGAGGCACAAGCTTCTAAATTTTGTTAATATCTGATACAAAACTATGTTTTCTAGATTCTATAGAACCCCCCAAAATACTCTAAAATTAGACTGCCCAAAGACGCGGTCAGGGTGAGGGATAACAGATCCCCATATATTGGCTTCATGTGACTTTGAAACCATGGTCTGAGATCAGATTAAGTATATAAATTGTATCTTTCAAATGTAATCTCCTTGGTGGTTCTGGGTTCTACAAGAACCTAACCTGAGATACCAGATAGTAATGGAACTGGGTCTTATAGCTGCCTCTGACTTCTCTTCTGATTCCCTGCCCATATCCTCCCGCTTCTGAGATCCGGAAACCAATCCTTATGCGGTAAAGAGGAATTCTCTTCTTTGCCAAGCAGGTTTAGCAGTTCCCTGGAATTAGCTACTACAGAACCCAAGACACTGGCATCTAGTCGCATGCACCCCCCTGCAGCCTGACTCTTCTTCTCAGCTCACTGCCACATGATTTTGGAAATCAGATATTAATAGGTATATGAATGAGATTTCACAAATGATGGGACCTTCCTTTCCCTACCTGATGGGGGTAATATTTAATGGGGTAAATCTGGTGACAGGTCCCATATAAATATGCCACTTCCTCAAGAAGATTCTTACAGCTCTGGATGTGACTGGAGTATATTTGAATATTCTAACTGCATTCCTCTAGTATCTTTTTCCTTCCTCGTACTAGAGAAAAAGCGCCAGTTTACAAGTGGGTGGCTAAGCCCCTGACAAGCACACTGTTGTTACGTGATTACTATAATATAAATATGACACATCATGATACACATTACAAGATACATACATGAATCTGTAACTCTACGGCGGCCGTGGAGTCCTTTACTATAGATGTTTGCATCCCTTATCTACAGATTCTCCCTGAGTGTATCTGTCAGAGCTTACCCTCATCTCCTGCCGCAGGACGCAATCCCATCCAATGACATTTCTACTTTCCAGAAACTCCTTCAGTATCTGATGTTTGCTGTCTTGTGTAGCGCAGACCTCCTCCATATACCACAAAAGAGGATGTGATTTCGCCGACCTCCATCTGACCTTCAGTAATACTCTATCAATCCAAGCCGCGGTCACTACTGTCCCATCATACACATATGACTACAGCTCTAGATGTAACCGGAGTACACCCCATGTTACCATAAAGCTGCTCTCACAATGCAAAACTAGTCCACCTCATGTTGTTATTCTCTAATCACATACAAAGCTGCGTCACAATCCTTGTGTTCACATTGTGTCTCTCTCTAATCAATGTCAAGTCCTCCCCGTCACAATTCTTCACCCTTCCGAGGTATAATCTCTAATCACATACAAGCTGCATTCACAATCCTCCTGATAAATCAGGTCTAGTTCGCCAGCCACACTCAAGAGCTGGCCGGCGTCATGTTGTTGCTGCAGACTGTCGCGGCTCCTTGCTGGGGTGTGAGTGTGTAGCGGAGAGGGATACTGTTAGCAGAATTCTAAGAGGAGAGATGAGGGATGGAAATATTCCTGTACCCGCCGCTCCTCCGACCACAGTCCTGTATATATTCTGTATGACCGTGCTGTGATGCGCCCCTAGTGGTCGCTCAAGCATATTACTCTTTCTGGAGGTTTTGTGCAGTCAGTGCCCGGCTGCGCGATGGAGGGTAACGCATCTCACAGGTCGTCTCCTGTGTCCCGGCTAGTGCGTTCCGCCGGGGAGCTTCGCCCGCTGTTTGCCGCCGCCTGCAGCCGCGTGGTGATGAGTGTCGCTGGGGCCTTCGTGCTTTGCTCGTACGGCAGCGCCAATTGGGGGGTCACCCTCGAGGATCCTGCACAAACGACAACGCCACGGATAGGTCATCGACCATAGTGATAACACAAAGCACAGCTAACAAACAAAGCGCACCCCCAGGAAAGTGTAGCGGGTACTGCTCTCCACACATATCACACCGCCATACTTCGTGTCTCACAGTGTCGGACCCTCCCAGCCGTCACAGTCACAGCTGTAACTACCGGGTCCCAGGACGCAGAACGCCGCCGTCACAAGGACTCGGCCACGATTCCCCTTGTTTCTTTCTTTCTTCGCTTCCTAAGCATAGAGAAAGGAAATTATCAAAAAAGAATATCCAAAACCAACATGTGCGCTGAAACCGATCACACAGGATAGGATGGAGATACCGCTCAGCAGACGTAATCACACAAAATGATAGATTGATACCCAGGCTCAATATACAGTATCAATCACACATCATAGGATTAGATACCCTGCTCGCAGACAGTATCACACATAACACAGGATAGGATTATTACACTGCTCAGCACATATCACAATGATAGGGATGATAACAGCTCACAGACAGTATCACACATGATAGGATTAGATACAACAAGCTCAGCAGACCGTATCACACATGATAGGATTAGATACACAGCTCAGCAGACAGTAATCACCATGATAGATTAGAACACAGCTCAGCAGACAGTACCACATGATAGGATTAGATACACAGCTCAGCAGACAATTCACACAGATGGATTTAAACACAGAGCTCAGACTACAATATCACCCAGGATCAGGAATTAGATACCAGCTCGCAGACATACACACAGGATAGGATTGATACAACACTCACAGACAGTTCACACAGGATAGGATTAAATACATGGCTCAGCAGACATTATCACAAAAAATGATAGGATTAGATCACGCTCAACGACAGTATCACACAGCATAGGATTAGATACCAGCTCTCATCAGACAGTAACACCACATGATAGGATTAAGATACACAGCTCAGCAGACAATATCACCCAGGATAGGATAGAGCACAGTTCAGCAGACAATATCACACCGATAGGATAGATACACAGCTCAGCAGACAATATCACACGATAGTATAATACACAGCTCAGCAGACAGTATCACACAGGATAGGATTAGATACATGGCTCAGCAGACAGTATCACAAAAATGAATGATTAGATACACAGCTCAACAACGTATCACACGCCATGGATTAGAACACAGCCAGCAGACCATATCACACCGGATAGGATTAGATACACAGCTCAGCAGACAGTTCACACATGATAGGATTAGATACACAGCTCAGCTACAATATCACAACAGATATGATTAGATACATGGCTCAGCAACAGTATCACAAGCGATGAAGTATATTACACAGCTCAGCAAGACATGTGGGATTAAGAACAGTGCTGGCCTTCATTTGACCCTGATGGGGGTTGTAGTAGTCGTTCAGTGTCTTATCTCGGTGTCAGTGACACACATCCTTGCTCTGGGTTCTTTCCCAGGCTGTGGTCAATGCACAGGATGAGCCCCAGGAAACCGTAAAGGGATGACATGAATTATTTAACACTAGAGGAGGGGGTGTAGCAGGGCCTCTTCCACACTCCCCCCGCAGATTCCCAGGGGATCAAGCGCCCATCTCTGGGCGATATAATATAATTGTGGGGTCAGCTCTCACCTCGCACACCCGCTGGACCAGGGCGTCTTTCGTACTGGCCAAGGGCTCATAGGAGGGGGACGTGTGGTGAGGAACGCTCAGACCCCCCGCGATCGCAAAGGAGGTTGCGATGGATTTTTCCAATTCCAACAAGTGAAGAGGAGATCCGTTATCCCCCCGCAGTTCTGGGCAGGGACGGGCCGCGTCCTCGAGCCTCGTCCGTCAGTTATCAGCCCCATTGCCTTCGTCATTCACCCCGGACGAGCCCCTTTTCTTGACGGTCTCACCTCGTTATAGAATGGAGGAGGGCGCCCCCCAGTGGATGGTGGTTCCTCCGCGGTATTGCGCCCTGTTGATGGCATGGAGGAGGCTGGACTTTCCTCGTGGACGTCCAGCCCCAAAGTCGGTGATTGGCTAGCACCGTTCATGTGCCCAGCCCACCTGTGTTACATCACGGTTTATGTCAAACTGCAAGCGCCACCATCGTGACAAGTCAGCACCCCGCACAAAATTCTCCTGCCCCACACCATAGGAGCGTCCATGACGAAGACCAGATCCCAAGGGCTTGCGCCGGACAAACCGCCAAGAGAGTACAATACTTTGGGCCATCATTTATTCAAGTGTTTGCAACCAGTTTTCTGTCTGACATAAAAAAACTTACAACTAGCAATCCTTTCCAACGCTCTTAGACGTGTTCCTTTACGTTCCCTCTCTAACGTTCGCCCGGCACACTTTTTTTTCCCAGTCCACTCATCCCTGCCCCCCCTCTTCGCCCGGTCCCCTCATCTCTCGCCTATCTATCTAGGAGAGTGATGTTTGGGAGTAGCATCAATTTATGAGGATCTATAAAAAAGATTGGTGTAAACATTGTGGATAGAATCCTGTGGGCGTAAGGGAGGATGTGAAGCCGGGCAAAGAGTGGAGGATCATGAGGCACACTGTCTTTATTGATCCCCTACACGGTAGCCGATTGGGGCTATGGAACCTGCCTGGGGCTTCGCACGCAGAAGTCCCCCAAAAAATTGGTGACGCCATGGACCTCATCTTTAACCAACCCTCACGCCCTACAGTGGCTGGACCTCAGCTGTACCCCGACCCCAGCTGGGACCACAATCTGTAGCCTGACCCCAATGCCCCAGGACCTCAATTCACTCTGTCCCCCCCCCCTGGAGTGGGATAGGTTGCTCTGACCTTGGCTATCGATGCTTGCAACCCATCCTCTGAGCTGTGGCATCTGGTTATAGAGCTGCTGGGGGTTGGAATAACACAATCACATTTTGGGATTTCCTGTTATTTCCTGTCATCTCCTCTTGTTGCCTTCACTTGTGATTCCGATATAAACACCTCG
This sequence comes from Engystomops pustulosus, assembly GCA_019512145.1. Lineage (NCBI taxonomy): Eukaryota > Metazoa > Chordata > Amphibia > Anura > Leptodactylidae > Engystomops > Engystomops pustulosus. Next base: position 134,892 of record WNYA01000312.1, on the reverse strand, counting down.
TGGTCCCCCGGCATACTGGGCCGACTCCAGCACCGAGTCCTGAGACGTGGACCCCGTCAAGTAAGCCACGCCTCGTGAATGGTCGTCAACGGATGTCGGAGAAGGGGGTGCTCTTGAAGCCATGCTGGTGATGTATCGGAGGGCTTTAAATTTACAACCCGTGTAGATGGCCCGCCTCCCATGACTTCATGGCCGGCCACGTATCGGAGCAGCTCCCAAGTTATGTACATACTTCGCTGATCTTCATCACCATCTGGACTCATCGCTGTACTTTGGCCACCCCCACATTGACCCGGTGATTCCTCCCACAGCCACCTCTCTGCCTGGATGACACGCTTCACAAAGGGCGAAGCTCTGCAGGAAGTCCCAGGAGGACAACGAGGAGGTGTCCAGCACACGAAGAGAGGTCAATGCTGCATCTCCAGTCTCAGGCTCCTCGCGCTGAAACAGGGAATACAGACGCAAAATATATGCAGTATGAACAGAAGCCAAGACCTGCCGTGAAGACTATTGCATTTTCCTGACAGCAGCAGAGATCTTGAAAATAGGCACAAAATTGCATAAGATAAGATCTTGGGCCACTACCGCACTCAGGCTGCCAGTGAATGCCGCGGCAACAGGCACTGATACTTTTCCATGTGGTCGGGAGCAGGTGCCGGCCTCCGTTCTACACGTCTGGAGTCACAGGGTCTAAAGAGAAGCAGCACAAGAAAATCATAATATTCTTGTCACTCAAACAAAAAAAACCCCCCCCCCCACATCCCCCCCCTGGCTCTCCCCTCCAAAACAGCTTACATGAGAGGCACTGTAGTCTGAGAGCCCATCCCATATGCTTTATAACTGCCAGATCTCTCCACACATGAGGTACTGAGTCTTAGAGCCCATCCTCTATTCTTTAACACTCAGCTTGCTGTTCACCATGAGAGGGGCCTATATACAGAGGGATTGGCCGTGTGTTGCACCACCCTTCAGGGTCACATGTCATTACCTGAACCCACAGAGCGTAGCACTGTGCCTCATGTCGGTTTGTAGAAACGCTTCCAGCTGCCCGAGGAAGAAAGATACTGTATTACAGAACATCCACAGGTCCCCTCCTCCTCCCCAATCAGAAAGTCATGTACATGTAGTCACCTATAGAAGGGGCAGTGTCCCTGCGTAACACGAGGCTCGGGCTGGCCGCCCCCCTCCAGCACATGTAGTTTCCCCCCGCTTCATCTCCTTCACCGTTCTCCAGGGTTTTCCGCTCACATGGGAAGGACTGAACTGAAACACACCGAAGAGGAGGATTAATGTACCATCATCTTATCACATCCAGAGCTGCGCTCACTATTCTGATTGCTTAACAAACCACTCCTTTCCCTTGCTTGTCCAGGGTCCCTATGCTCTGCTAGTGTGGTATATGTTTTGGGTACAAACCTGGCCTTCCACAGGAAACAGGGAATTGTGCCAATCCCTCAGAACATTTTATAGTGATAAATTCACTAACCTCAATCTTCTAATTCAGCCTTAAAACTGTGTGCGAGATGTACAAAGCAAAAAGGTGAATGCAACACCCCAGCATTCCTTGTATTAGAAAGAAAAAAGCGAGTCAGCTCCGGAGGTGACAGGATTTTACAATCTTTGCACCAATTCCTCAAAAGGCTTCAGAACATTTTAAGACCTTTTGCCACCCTGGTGCTCCACAAGAGGGGGACTATTCACTTGAAGGGGGCAAATTTTTGAGCCTCACTATTAGGAGAATGCAAGAAAGGACTTGACATCACCGAATCCATCAGTATTATAGTAGTTATATTCTTGTACATAGGGGGCAGTATTATAGTAGTTATATTCTTGTACATAGGGGCAGTATATAGAGCATTACCTCTAGTGTGGCCAGCTCCTCCCCGTTATGTAGGATGCGGAAGGAGTAGAGGTGGTCCGGGGTGGGCTGGGGGGTGACGTCGCAGCCTATGAGGGACACTGGATGTGTGGCAGCCTTGTTCTTGTTCCTGTCCTGGTAGAAGTGCAGATGTCCGTCCTTCACACAGCAATATCTGGATTTCCACTGACTGTTTATTAGGACGTTCAGATAATCTGCAGGGAGAGATGATGGTGACATCTTGGATATTACTGCCCCCTACAGGGAGAACCTTCCCCTCTCCTGGAGGGTAATGTAAGGCTGTGCTACATATAGGTAACATTGTGTATCCGGTAACCATAATGTCATGTGAGGATACGAGGGGCACATGTGACTATTCATGTATCCCCCCACAATGTTACAGATCATGACTATAACCCCCCCTGTCCTCTCCTGCAGGGGGCAGCACATACTGCAGGTCTCCAGGGTCTTCTCGGGACTCTCCATGGAAGCCGACTTCTTCCTCCCCAGATTCATCAGGTTGCTGAGTTTCAGACCAGATGGTCCTTTCTTCTTCACTGGGAGAAAGTGGAGAGATAAGCAGTGCCATGAGGGTCTGCCTGATGATGGGGGGCGCCGCATGTCCCCCCAGCCCCGCATAACCCATTGTACTGTATGTCTAGTATCATACAATGGAGTACAAGCAGAAAGTCTGGATGTCTTCAGTTTCAGTGGACCCCGGGATTACCGAGGGGCGGCACAGGGTCTTCCCGGATCACAGGAGAGAAGCTGCTTCCTATTCCTGCTCCATAATCACCCACAGAAACATCTCCACACAAAGAGTCATTGTGCGACCGGACAGAAGCCTCCAGCAGCCTCAATCATCGTCCGGACAAAGGAGCAGTCACTGGAACCAGAGGAGGCGCCCCCAAAACATCCCCTCACAATCCTGCTCCAGGCCGAGAGTAATCCTAACATACGGACCCCACATAGTATCACTTCTCGTGCCTGTCCATAGTATATATACAGAGAAGTAATACTGTGGCACTGTCCATATATCAGGGAAGTAGTACTGTCACTGTACTATATATACAGGAGAAGTAGTACTGTGCACTGTCCATATATATTACAGAGAAGTGTATACTGTGCACTGTCAATATATTACAGGATATGTACTGGTGCACTGCCATATAGTACAGGGGGTGGAGGTTACTGTGGAGATTGGCACTGTCCATATATATACAGGGGAAGTAGTACTGTGCACTGTACATATATATACAGGAGAAGTAGTACTGTGCACTGTCCATATATATACAGGGGAAGTAGTACTGTGCCACTGTACATATATATACAGGAGAAGTAGTACTGTGCACTGTCCATATATATATACAGGGGAAGTAGTACTGTGCACTGTCCATATACAGGGGAGAGAAGTAGTACTGTGCACTGTACATATATATCATGGGTAAGTAGTACTGTGCACTGTCCCATATATAATACAGGAGAAGTAGCTACTGTGCCCTGTCCATATTATATACCAGGAGAGTAGTACTGGTGCCTGTCCATATATATATACAGGAGAAGTAGTACTGTGCACTGTCCCATATATACAGTGAAGTAGTACTGTGGCACTGTACAATATACAGGAGAAGTAGGTACTGTGGCACTGTCCTATATAACGAGAAGTAGGTACTGTGCACTGTACATATTATACAGGAGAATAGTGACTGTGCACTGTCCCCATATATATAGGGGTAGTACTGTGCACGTACATATATATACAGGAGAAGTAGTACTGTGCACTGTCCAATATATATACAGGAGAAGTAGTACTGTGCACTGTCCATATATACAGAAGAGAATAGTACTGTGCACTGTCCATATATATACAGAAGTAGTACTGTGCACTGTCCATATATATATACAGGAGAAGTTTACTGTGCACTGTCATTATTATCCAGGAGAAAGTAGTACTGTGCACTGTACCATATATACGAGAAGTAGTGTACTGTGCACTGTACATTATACAGAAATGTAGTACTGTGCACTGTCCCATATATATAAAAGAAGTGTACTGTGCACTGTCCATAATTACAGGAGAAGTAGTACTTGCACTGTACATATATATACAGGGAAGTAGTACTGTTCACTGTCCATATATATACAGGAGAAAGTGGTACTGTGCACTGTACATATATATCCAGGAGAATAGTTCTGTGCACTTCATATATATACGGAGAATATACTGTCCTTCCATATATCAGGAAATAGTCCTGTTCACGTCCTATATAATATACAGGAGAAGTAGTACTGTGCACGTCCATAATATAATACAGGAAAGTATTACTGTGCACTGTCCATATATATACGGAGAAGTGTACTGTGCACTGTCCATATTATTACATGAGAAGTAGTACTGTGCCATGTCCATATATAGATATCAGGATAAGTAGTACTGTGCACTGTCCATATATTATACAGGAGTAAGTTACGTGACTGTGCACTGTACCATATAATACAGGAGAAGTGGTACTGTGCACTGTCCATATATAACTATATATTATATCAGGAGAAGTAGTACTGTTCACATCCATATATATATACAGGAGAAGTAGTACTGGTGCACTGTCCATATATATATATACAAGGAGAAGTAGTACTGTGGCACTGTCCATATATATTATACTACAGGAGAAGTAGTACTGTGCACTGTCATATAGATATATACAGGAGAAGTAGTACTTTGCACTGTCTACTATATATAATACTATCTATATAATACAAGGATAAGTAGTACTGTGCCACGTATATATATACATATATATATTATATATATACAGGAGAAGTGTACTGTGCACTGTCCATAATATATATATATTCTACAGGAGAAATGTCATACTGTGCCCTGTCCATATATAACAGGAGAAGTAGTAGTACTGTGGAAAAACACTGTACTATAAATACAGAGAAGTATACTGTGCACTGTACATATATATACAGGAGAAGTAGTACTGTTGTCACTGTCCTTGTGATTATACAGGAGAAGTAGTACGTGCACTGTCCATATATATACAGGAGAAGTATACTGTGCACGGTACATATATATACAGGAGAAGTAGTACTGTGCACTGTCCATATATATACAGGAAGTATACATGCATAGTACTGTGCACTGCGACATATATATATACAGGAAAGTGTACTGTGTGCACTGTCCATATATATACAGGAGAAGTGTACGTGCACTTACATATATATACAGGGAAGTAGTACTGTGCACTGTACATATATATACAGGAGAAGTAGTACTGTGCACTGTCCATATATATATAACAGGGAAAAAATAGTACTGTGCACGTCCCATATATATACAGGAGAAGTAGTAGCTGTGCACATGTCCATATATATAACAGAGAGTAATACTGTGCACTGTCCATATATATACCAGGAGAAGTATACTGTGCACTGTCCATATTATACAGAGAAGTAGTACGGTGGCACTGTCCATATATACAGGAGAAGTAGTACTGTGACTGTCCATATATATACAGGGAAGTAGTACTGTGCACTGTCCTATATATACAGGAGAATAGTAACTGTGCACTGTCCTATATATGATCCAGGAAGTTACGTGACTGTGCACTGTCCATATATATACAAGGAGAAGTAGTACTGTGCACTGTCCATATATAATACAGGAGAAGTGTACTGTGCCTGTCCATATATATAACAGGAGAAGTAGTACTGTCACTGTTCATATATATATACAGGAAAGTAGTACTGTGCACTGTCCATATATATATACAAGGAGAGTGTACTTTGCACTGATATATATACAAGAGAAGTGTACTGTGCACTGTACATATATTACAGGAGAAGTATTGACTGTGCACTGTCCATATATATACAGAGATAGTGGTACTGTGCACTGTCCATATATATACAGGAGAAGTAGTACTGTCCACGGTACATATATATACACGTAGTAGTACTGTCCACAGGAGAAGTGTACTGTGCAACTGTCATATATATACAACAGGAGAAGGTGTACTGTGCACTGTCCATATATATACAGGAAAAGTAGTACTGTCACTGTCACTTATATTATATACAGAGAAGTAGTACTGTGCACTGTCCATATATATATAGGAGAAGTAGTACTGTGCACTGTCCATATATATACAGGAGAAGTAGTACTGTGCACTGTACATATATATATACAGGAGAAGTAGTACTGTGCACTGTCCATATATATCAGAGAAATAGTACTGTGCCACTTCCATTATATATACAGGAGAAGTAGTACTGTGCACTGTCCATATGTATACAGGAGAAGTATAAGTACTGTGCACTGTCATATCTATCTAATATTACAGGGAGAAGTTAGTACTGTGCACTGTCCTATTATTATATATATACAGGAGAAGTAGTACTGTGCCTGTCCATAATATACAGGAGAAGTAGTTACTGTGTACTGTAATATATATACAGGAGAAGTATACTGTGCACTGTCCATGTATATACAGTGATGGATTCGGTGATGTCAAGTCCTTTCTTGCATTCTCCTAATAGTGAGGCTCAAAAATTTGCCCCCTTCAAGTGAATAGTCCCCCTCTTGTGGAGCACCAGGGTGGCAAAAGGTCTTAAAATGTTCTGAAGCCTTTTGAGGAATTGGTGCAAAGATTGTAAAATCCTGTCACCTCCGGAGCTGACTCGCTTTTTTCTTTCTAATACAAGGAATGCTGGGGTGTTGCATTCACCTTTTTGCTTTGTACATCTCGCACACAGTTTTAAGGCTGAATTAGAAGATTGAGGTTAGTGAATTTATCACTATAAAATGTTCTGAGGGATTGGCACAATTCCCTGTTTCCTGTGGAAGGCCAGGTTTGTACCCAAAACATATACCACACTAGCAGAGCATAGGGACCCTGGACAAGCAAGGGAAAGGAGTGGTTTGTTAAGCAATCAGAATAGTGAGCGCAGCTCTGGATGTGATAAGATGATGGTACATTAATCCTCCTCTTCGGTGTGTTTCAGTTCAGTCCTTCCCATGTGAGCGGAAAACCCTGGAGAACGGTGAAGGAGATGAAGCGGGGGGAAACTACATGTGCTGGAGGGGGGCGGCCAGCCCGAGCCTCGTGTTACGCAGGGACACTGCCCCTTCTATAGGTGACTACATGTACATGACTTTCTGATTGGGGAGGAGGAGGGGACCTGTGGATGTTCTGTAATACAGTATCTTTCTTCCTCGGGCAGCTGGAAGCGTTTCTACAAACCGACATGAGGCACAGTGCTACGCTCTGTGGGTTCAGGTAATGACATGTGACCCTGAAGGGTGGTGCAACACACGGCCAATCCCTCTGTATATAGGCCCCTCTCATGGTGAACAGCAAGCTGAGTGTTAAAGAATAGAGGATGGGCTCTAAGACTCAGTACCTCATGTGTGGAGAGATCTGGCAGTTATAAAGCATATGGGATGGGCTCTCAGACTACAGTGCCTCTCATGTAAGCTGTTTTGGAGGGGAGAGCCAGGGGGGGGATGTGGGGGGGGGGGTTTTTTTTGTTTGAGTGACAAGAATATTATGATTTTCTTGTGCTGCTTCTCTTTAGACCCTGTGACTCCAGACGTGTAGAACGGAGGCCGGCACCTGCTCCCGACCACATGGAAAAGTATCAGTGCCTGTTGCCGCGGCATTCACTGGCAGCCTGAGTGCGGTAGTGGCCCAAGATCTTATCTTATGCAATTTTGTGCCTATTTTCAAGATCTCTGCTGCTGTCAGGAAAATGCAATAGTCTTCACGGCAGGTCTTGGCTTCTGTTCATACTGCATATATTTTGCGTCTGTATTCCCTGTTTCAGCGCGAGGAGCCTGAGACTGGAGATGCAGCATTGACCTCTCTTCGTGTGCTGGACACCTCCTCGTTGTCCTCCTGGGACTTCCTGCAGAGCTTCGCCCTTTGTGAAGCGTGTCATCCAGGCAGAGAGGTGGCTGTGGGAGGAATCACCGGGTCAATGTGGGGGTGGCCAAAGTACAGCGATGAGTCCAGATGGTGATGAAGATCAGCGAAGTATGTACATAACTTGGGAGCTGCTCCGATACGTGGCCGGCCATGAAGTCATGGGAGGCGGGCCATCTACACGGGTTGTAAATTTAAAGCCCTCCGATACATCACCAGCATGGCTTCAAGAGCACCCCCTTCTCCGACATCCGTTGACGACCATTCACGAGGCGTGGCTTACTTGACGGGGTCCACGTCTCAGGACTCGGTGCTGGAGTCGGCCCAGTATGCCGGGGGACCACGAGGTGTTTATATCGGAATCACAAGTGAAGGCAACAAGAGGAGATGACAGGAAATAACAGGAAATCCCAAAATGTGATTGTGTTATTCCAACCCCCAGCAGCTCTATAACCAGATGCCACAGCTCAGAGGATGGGTTGCAAGCATCGATAGCCAAGGTCAGAGCAACCTATCCCACTCCAGGGGGGGGGGACAGAGTGAATTGAGGTCCTGGGGCATTGGGGTCAGGCTACAGATTGTGGTCCCAGCTGGGGTCGGGGTACAGCTGAGGTCCAGCCACTGTAGGGCGTGAGGGTTGGTTAAAGATGAGGTCCATGGCGTCACCAATTTTTTGGGGGACTTCTGCGTGCGAAGCCCCAGGCAGGTTCCATAGCCCCAATCGGCTACCGTGTAGGGGATCAATAAAGACAGTGTGCCTCATGATCCTCCACTCTTTGCCCGGCTTCACATCCTCCCTTACGCCCACAGGATTCTATCCACAATGTTTACACCAATCTTTTTTATAGATCCTCATAAATTGATGCTACTCCCAAACATCACTCTCCTAGATAGATAGGCGAGAGATGAGGGGACCGGGCGAAGAGGGGGGGCAGGGATGAGTGGACTGGGAAAAAAAAGTGTGCCGGGCGAACGTTAGAGAGGGAACGTAAAGGAACACGTCTAAGAGCGTTGGAAAGGATTGCTAGTTGTAAGTTTTTTTATGTCAGACAGAAAACTGGTTGCAAACACTTGAATAAATGATGGCCCAAAGTATTGTACTCTCTTGGCGGTTTGTCCGGCGCAAGCCCTTGGGATCTGGTCTTCGTCATGGACGCTCCTATGGTGTGGGGCAGGAGAATTTTGTGCGGGGTGCTGACTTGTCACGATGGTGGCGCTTGCAGTTTGACATAAACCGTGATGTAACACAGGTGGGCTGGGCACATGAACGGTGCTAGCCAATCACCGACTTTGGGGCTGGACGTCCACGAGGAAAGTCCAGCCTCCTCCATGCCATCAACAGGGCGCAATACCGCGGAGGAACCACCATCCACTGGGGGGCGCCCTCCTCCATTCTATAACGAGGTGAGACCGTCAAGAAAAGGGGCTCGTCCGGGGTGAATGACGAAGGCAATGGGGCTGATAACTGACGGACGAGGCTCGAGGACGCGGCCCGTCCCTGCCCAGAACTGCGGGGGGATAACGGATCTCCTCTTCACTTGTTGGAATTGGAAAAATCCATCGCAACCTCCTTTGCGATCGCGGGGGGTCTGAGCGTTCCTCACCACACGTCCCCCTCCTATGAGCCCTTGGCCAGTACGAAAGACGCCCTGGTCCAGCGGGTGTGCGAGGTGAGAGCTGACCCCACAATTATATTATATCGCCCAGAGATGGGCGCTTGATCCCCTGGGAATCTGCGGGGGGAGTGTGGAAGAGGCCCTGCTACACCCCCTCCTCTAGTGTTAAATAATTCATGTCATCCCTTTACGGTTTCCTGGGGCTCATCCTGTGCATTGACCACAGCCTGGGAAAGAACCCAGAGCAAGGATGTGTGTCACTGACACCGAGATAAGACACTGAACGACTACTACAACCCCCATCAGGGTCAAATGAAGGCCAGCACTGTTCTTAATCCCACATGTCTTGCTGAGCTGTGTAATATACTTCATCGCTTGTGATACTGTTGCTGAGCCATGTATCTAATCATATCTGTTGTGATATTGTAGCTGAGCTGTGTATCTAATCCTATCATGTGTGAACTGTCTGCTGAGCTGTGTATCTAATCCTATCCGGTGTGATATGGTCTGCTGGCTGTGTTCTAATCCATGGCGTGTGATACGTTGTTGAGCTGTGTATCTAATCATTCATTTTTGTGATACTGTCTGCTGAGCCATGTATCTAATCCTATCCTGTGTGATACTGTCTGCTGAGCTGTGTATTATACTATCGTGTGATATTGTCTGCTGAGCTGTGTATCTATCCTATCGGTGTGATATTGTCTGCTGAACTGTGCTCTATCCTATCCTGGGTGATATTGTCTGCTGAGCTGTGTATCTTAATCCTATCATGTGGTGTTACTGTCTGATGAGAGCTGGTATCTAATCCTATGCTGTGTGATACTGTCGTTGAGCGTGATCTAATCCTATCATTTTTTGTGATAATGTCTGCTGAGCCATGTATTTAATCCTATCCTGTGTGAACTGTCTGTGAGTGTTGTATCAATCCTATCCTGTGTGTATGTCTGCGAGCTGGTATCTAATTCCTGATCCTGGGTGATATTGTAGTCTGAGCTCTGTGTTTAAATCCATCTGTGTGAATTGTCTGCTGAGCTGTGTATCTAATCCTATCATGTGGTACTGTCTGCTGAGCTGTGTTCTAATCTATCATGGTGATTACTGTCTGCTGAGCTGTGTATCTAATCCTATCATGTGTGATACGGTCTGCTGAGCTTGTTGTATCTAATCCTATCATGTGTGATACTGTCTGTGAGCTGTTATCATCCCTATCATTGTGATATGTGCTGAGCAGTGTAATAATCCTATCCTGTGTTATGTGTGATACTGTCTGCGAGCAGGGTATCTAATCCTATGATGTGTGATTGATACTGTATATTGAGCCTGGGTATCAATCTATCATTTTGTGTGATTACGTCTGCTGAGCGGTATCTCCATCCTATCCTGTGTGATCGGTTTCAGCGCACATGTTGGTTTTGGATATTCTTTTTTGATAATTTCCTTTCTCTATGCTTAGGAAGCGAAGAAAGAAAGAAACAAGGGGAATCGTGGCCGAGTCCTTGTGACGGCGGCGTTCTGCGTCCTGGGACCCGGTAGTTACAGCTGTGACTGTGACGGCTGGGAGGGTCCGACACTGTGAGACACGAAGTATGGCGGTGTGATATGTGTGGAGAGCAGTACCCGCTACACTTTCCTGGGGGTGCGCTTTGTTTGTTAGCTGTGCTTTGTGTTATCACTATGGTCGATGACCTATCCGTGGCGTTGTCGTTTGTGCAGGATCCTCGAGGGTGACCCCCCAATTGGCGCTGCCGTACGAGCAAAGCACGAAGGCCCCAGCGACACTCATCACCACGCGGCTGCAGGCGGCGGCAAACAGCGGGCGAAGCTCCCCGGCGGAACGCACTAGCCGGGACACAGGAGACGACCTGTGAGATGCGTTACCCTCCATCGCGCAGCCGGGCACTGACTGCACAAAACCTCCAGAAAGAGTAATATGCTTGAGCGACCACTAGGGGCGCATCACAGCACGGTCATACAGAATATATACAGGACTGTGGTCGGAGGAGCGGCGGGTACAGGAATATTTCCATCCCTCATCTCTCCTCTTAGAATTCTGCTAACAGTATCCCTCTCCGCTACACACTCACACCCCAGCAAGGAGCCGCGACAGTCTGCAGCAACAACATGACGCCGGCCAGCTCTTGAGTGTGGCTGGCGAACTAGACCTGATTTATCAGGAGGATTGTGAATGCAGCTTGTATGTGATTAGAGATTATACCTCGGAAGGGTGAAGAATTGTGACGGGGAGGACTTGACATTGATTAGAGAGAGACACAATGTGAACACAAGGATTGTGACGCAGCTTTGTATGTGATTAGAGAATAACAACATGAGGTGGACTAGTTTTGCATTGTGAGAGCAGCTTTATGGTAACATGGGGTGTACTCCGGTTACATCTAGAGCTGTAGTCATATGTGTATGATGGGACAGTAGTGACCGCGGCTTGGATTGATAGAGTATTACTGAAGGTCAGATGGAGGTCGGCGAAATCACATCCTCTTTTGTGGTATATGGAGGAGGTCTGCGCTACACAAGACAGCAAACATCAGATACTGAAGGAGTTTCTGGAAAGTAGAAATGTCATTGGATGGGATTGCGTCCTGCGGCAGGAGATGAGGGTAAGCTCTGACAGATACACTCAGGGAGAATCTGTAGATAAGGGATGCAAACATCTATAGTAAAGGACTCCACGGCCGCCGTAGAGTTACAGATTCATGTATGTATCTTGTAATGTGTATCATGATGTGTCATATTTATATTATAGTAATCACGTAACAACAGTGTGCTTGTCAGGGGCTTAGCCACCCACTTGTAAACTGGCGCTTTTTCTCTAGTACGAGGAAGGAAAAAGATACTAGAGGAATGCAGTTAGAATATTCAAATATACTCCAGTCACATCCAGAGCTGTAAGAATCTTCTTGAGGAAGTGGCATATTTATATGGGACCTGTCACCAGATTTACCCCATTAAATATTACCCCCATCAGGTAGGGAAAGGAAGGTCCCATCATTTGTGAAATCTCATTCATATACCTATTAATATCTGATTTCCAAAATCATGTGGCAGTGAGCTGAGAAGAAGAGTCAGGCTGCAGGGGGGTGCATGCGACTAGATGCCAGTGTCTTGGGTTCTGTAGTAGCTAATTCCAGGGAACTGCTAAACCTGCTTGGCAAAGAAGAGAATTCCTCTTTACCGCATAAGGATTGGTTTCCGGATCTCAGAAGCGGGAGGATATGGGCAGGGAATCAGAAGAGAAGTCAGAGGCAGCTATAAGACCCAGTTCCATTACTATCTGGTATCTCAGGTTAGGTTCTTGTAGAACCCAGAACCACCAAGGAGATTACATTTGAAAGATACAATTTATATACTTAATCTGATCTCAGACCATGGTTTCAAAGTCACATGAAGCCAATATATGGGGATCTGTTATCCCTCACCCTGACCGCGTCTTTGGGCAGTCTAATTTTAGAGTATTTTGGGGGGTTCTATAGAATCTAGAAAACATAGTTTTGTATCAGATATTAACAAAATTTAGAAGCTTGTGCCTCAGACAGTGCCCCCTGGTGGGACACCCACATTTCAGGTTTATGTTTTATTCTCTGAATTATAAAATTTTTTCACTTGTGCTTGACCTTGTAGCCCCTCCGTGTATCTGCTGGGGGGGGGGCGACGCCCTCCTCGGCTGTGGCCTCACATATATCATACACCAAGTCCTGATGGGTGATGCGTCACATCATGATGTCGTCGTGCTGACAGTCTCCTCTGTAACGCCCACACTATGTGTGACTCCTCGCTATAAGGTCCGTTGGCTTTGGCTCTTCTTCTCCAGCCCTGGTCATCGACTTCACTGCAGCAGTGAAGGGGTAGCGTTAATTATGATAATAGATTATTAGTCCTGGGAACGAGCCGCCCATCTGTCTGTAGGTGTTCCGCTCCCTTTCCCGCCTCATGTAGGGTCCAGTATATGTCCAGAAGTGGTTGGCGCCCCACATGTTAGGATTGGGCTGTCAGGCTCTGGGCCCTCTGTCCTGCGGGGGGGGTAAGGTGGTTGGGTAAAGTCCTGACACTATAAATAGAATCAAGTCTCTATGCCATACACCCGGTGAGGGACTCTAGCCTCGCTCCCTTCTTCTCCCCCTCATGAGAAAAAAGAAACGGGGAAACTGTCAGCAGGTGCAACCAAACAGACTACAGCCCGTGTCCTCACACTGCTGTGCCCTATGCTTTCTGCAGCCAGTTATGGGTATTGGAGAAATGCATAATCACAGCAGTCTCTCAGAGCAGAGGGGGTGTGGGCTGCACAGAGCACAGCAGTGTGAGGACACCCAGAACTTACTTGGCTTTGGCAGGCGCTGCCCTTGCGGTGGGGTCATGATGGACAATGGGGCGGCTCTCAGGGCTAGGCGGCGTTCCGGGGGAGGGGTCCGATGTGGGTGGGGGGCTGCAGCTCTTCACCTGGATGTGGGATGGGATTTGGGGGGGTCATACATACCATGTCTTTTCTTGTTATAAACAATGAATCAGTCTAGATCTCTGCTTGCTGCCTGTCCTGAGCTCTCTGCTTGATCACAATTTAGATTCTATACAGAAAGCTGCAGAATCGTATCCTTTCTGCTCCGAGAAAGCTGGGTGGCTGTGATAAAGGGATGTGTAACCAGACTGCTTCATCCAAGAACAGAACCAACTGACCATGGTTGATGCTGGTATTGCAAGCTATATAATGAATGGCGTGAGAATGCAGTACCAGGCATTCCACGGGCAGGCGTGACGTTGTTTTTGTCGTAAAAACATACAAGAAACAGCGCCACACCTGACACTGGTAATGCTGGGTACTGCGACTCAGCCCATTCATTACACAGCTGTTGAAAACATGGCGCCTTTCAAAATCCTTGAGGTGCAGCCTGATGCCCTGCAGGAATTACATACAGGGGGGGGCTGTCCAGGTGTGGGGGCTCAACGGTGGTCCCCAGGGTGACGGGCCCTGCTCGGCCTTTCTCCGGTTCTCCTTCACCTCAACGAGTGCATGTCCCGGTCCACCCTCTGGCTCTCGCGCCTCTTACACTCCTCGTCTTGACTCTTCAGTTCTCATCAAAGCAGGAAGAGAGTCTTATCGACCAACAGAGAGGAGAGACGCTGACAACCTACAGGTTATTGTTCTTGGTTATCAGCCACTGAGAGGAGCGCAGATAAGATAATAGCTGCTGGCCTGGAGCCTGTTTGTCAGCGTAGGGGCGAGCCCAGGTCATTAGTGAACCCTGTGGGTGATGTCAGGACTGCCAGCACGATGGTGCCCTCTGTGGGTGACATGGGGGGCTGTGTACTAGTGCATTCATCCAATGGGTGACATCAGGGTCTGTGGTACCCTCCTCCCCCATCCCCGGTGGGGAGTGACATCGGGGTCTGTGGTACACCTTCCCCCTCCCTGTGGTTGACATCGGGTCGTGGTACACCTCCCCTCCCTGTGGGTGACATGAGAGTTGTGGACTAGTGCTTGCAGTAGGTGACATCAAGGGTCAGACTCTAGTGCCCTGTGGGTGACATCGGGGGCTGTGGCACTAGTGCCCCCTGTGACATCGGGGGTTTGTGGCTAGTGCCTCGCTGTAGGTGAATCAGGGGTTTAGCGGCACTGTGTCGCTGTGGGTGACATCAGGAGGTAAGTGCGCACGAGTGATAGCGGTGGGTGACATCAGGTTGGTGGCACTCGTGATCGCGGTGGGGAAATCAGGGGTAGCGGCACTAGTACTCGCTTGTGGGTGACATCAGGGGGGGGAGTGGCATAGTGAGCGGCTGTGGGTGACATTCGGGGTAGTGGCACCCCCAATAGTGACGGTGTGGTTGACCATCAGGGGGGTAGTGGCACAGTGATCGCTGTGGTGACCACTCAGGGTGGTAGTGCACTAGGATCGCGGGAGGGGAATAAGGGTGCGGGGGGAGCTACCCCCCCTGGGGGGGATGCCACTAGTGATCGCCTTGTGGGTGACATCGGGGTTGGTAGTTGGGCACTAGTGATCGCTGTAGGTGGAACATCAAGGGGTGGTAGTGAGCACTAGTGATCGCTCTGTAGGTGACATCCAGGGGTAAGGACACTAGTGCTCGCGAGGTGACCATCAGGTGTAATGCACTAGTGCTCAGCGTAGGGACATCAGGGGAATGGCACTAGTGTCGCTGGGGTGGACATCAGGGGTAGTGGCACTAGTGATCGCTGTGGGTGACATAGGGGGTGGCACACTAGGATCGCTGTAGGTGACCTCAGGGGGTGGCATAGGTCGCTTGTGGGTGACATAGGGTAGTGCACTAGTGATCGCTGTAGGTGAATCAGGGGGTAGTGGGCATATGATCGCTGTAGGTGACATCAGGGGATAATGGCATAGTGCTCGCTGTAGGTGACACAGGGGTAATTGCAAGTGTACTCGCGTAGGGAATCAGGGGTAATGGCACTAGTGAAGATGGGTGGGGAAAGAAGTATGGGTAGAGGAACTAGTGATCGTGGGGGCTGACATTTCGGGGTAGAGGAAAGAGTGATCGACTGTGGGGTGAATTCAGGGGTGGCAACTAGTGATCGCTCTGTGGGTGACATCAGGGGTAGTGGCACTAAGTGATAGCTGTGGGGGACATTCAGGGGCGGTGGCACTAGTGCCTGGCTGGGGGGGAAAGAAGTGGAAAGGTGCGCAAATAGGGAGAGACGGGAGGGGGAAAGAAGGGGGAGGGGGAATGAGGGAGGGAGGTAGGGGAAAGAAGGTGCTTAGTGGGCCAATAGTGCTGGCGGTAGGTGACAGCAGGGGTAAAAACCAGGAGGTTAGTGGCAATAGTGTCCCCCGCTGGGTGACATCAGTGACTTGTAGTACCTGTGCATGTGGCAATGCTTTCTTTTGCTCCCGTTCTCCCGGCGGAAGTTGGCCAGCTGCACCGGATCTCTCCCGCTCGTGCTCCACCTTCCTTCACCTCATTGTATTTCTTGGCCTCGGGCCTCGTCCGGTTCTCACAGTTTGGTTACTGGCTGCAAAAGAAAAAAAAGAAAGAAAAGAATAAATGAGGAACTGTCTCACCCCGTCCGCTGGTCACAATGGTCCGTCCCCCCCAGCCGCCCAAAGACACGGGTTATACCATTTCTAGTGCGGGGGAAGGGGGGGGGCTCACCTGGAAAGGACGGTTGTCTGGTTTCTTCCATCTTGCTTTTCCCCAGATTCGGAATGTACACGGGTGGTTGTTCACCTGAGGAATCTGGGATCACTTCTCCTGAATGGGGGTTCGGGTCCTGCAGAAATGTCCCAGGGACAGAGAAGTTAATTATCAGAAAAGTAGCGGCAGAGGACTTTGGGGGGTGATGGCCACATTGTGGTATATTGGCCCGGTTCTAACAGTCTGTCAACAAAATGAATGCCTTTTTGAAAAATCATCCGTTTTTGACAGGTTTGACCATTACTTAAGTGAATTGGGCAAAAACGCATGCGGTTTGGTGTGAGGGACTGCTAAAACCGGAACAGGGCTCAAAACGCCATGGGTGCCACCAGCCTTACCCCTGGAAACTTTTGCCGTGAGCCTCGGTTCCGTATTAGAACAGTCCAATTACCCCCGATCATGGTAATCCCTAACATGGGGTAGGGGTTTTGGGCGGATAGTATAAAAATGCAAAGATACCCATCCGCAACAAGTCATGTGAGAACTACAACTCCCAGCCTGCATCTGCAGGATGAGCTACAGTAGTGCCCGATCCCATTCAGCAGATCTGTGACTCAACTCTGGTGCCGGACTCTGTGGTTCTGTGGAAGGACTGGTACGGGTTCTGTCTCATTGTGTTGGCCCTCTCGGGGTTGGTGAGGGGGGGTGAGGCTTTCCTAATTGCTGTCATGGTCTGACCCAGCAAAAGGGACCTTACAGGTGCAGGTCAGGTAGGCGTTCTCCTCAACAGGTAGCGGGACCGGGATTTTCCTCCTGGGGGGACGATGTTTTGCAGCCCAATCAAGTCAAAATACACAGGGGGACAAGTCACAGAGACCTTCATATTGACAAAAGTGTTAGAATAATTAAGAATGTGTTTCCTTCCCCAAGTGCATGTGGGGGTTTCCGACACTGCTGTGCTCTCTGTGCTCTCGCAGCAGTGTCTGTATTTTCCCTTGTGTTACCTTCTCCAAAGCACTGGGGTCCATGTCCTCACACTGCGTGCTCTGTGCCTCTGCAGCCTGTGCTTGAGAGATGGGTTGTCATCAGACTATTGTATTATTTAGTAGCAGCGGACGGTGGGAATTGGCTTTTATTCCCAGAATCCTCTTTGTCATCGTTCGCAGCCCAGCTGATGCCTACAGAAAACCACCTAAAAACTGATTCTGAGGCAGAGATAAGGAGAGAGATGAACGGCAAGGTGTGAAACTGGCCCCAAACACTAGTTCATCAATCAAATTCAACCATCACCTCCACACCTGGGCTATCTGTCCCTCTCAGTTTGGTTCTGGTTCTCAGATGTATCCGATATACAGAACCTCATCTTGGATTCCGTTCCACTATTGGGTTGGGGTCAGGCCTGGAGCGGGAGGAAATGCCTCAGGATTGAGGAAGGATCAGTGAGTGGAGATGAACTCCTGGACTCTCCCTCATTAAAGGGATGGGTGGAAGTTCCAGGGAACCAGCCACTCACTAGGCCTGCATCTCACCAGGTGTCACAAAGTTACAACATATTCAATGAGCAGGGAATACACATGATTCCCTCCTAGGGGCAGCAGCAGTGTTTCACTCTTTCAGGTTATCCAGTGTTCTGCTGGCGGCATAACGCTATCCTGAGTGACATCATCCTGGAAACGTGTAGTAGGATGAACCCTCTCCAGGTCCTCAAACTCACATCTGTTATTTATGTCTGGATCCTTGTCCAGCACTTTTCTTCTGTCTTATTGTGACAGATTCTATTTTTTCACCTTTCTAAAGCTTCAATTTTCCACTTTTCATTTGGAATGTATGGGTACGATGTGACATGGAGGCAGGAGGGAGGTTAGGGGGCGCCAGAGCAGCAGCAGAGAATTGTTGGGATATGTAGTATTAGGCTGGATGTGCCTCTCTCCTATAAGCTCTTGTATAGCTGGTGGAATCTGCCAAAGCTGGGTGACGTACAGAGAAATCAACTATGGAGGATCACACCATCATCCACCAATAGTTCATCCATCTCACATTTACAGTAGTGAATACAATCTATAAGCTTGGTAGAGGAGACTGTACAGAGGGAACAATCTATTACTCTCTGTTATCAGCCATATTCCATCCAGGGAGAGGAGACTGTAATGTGTACTGATCCTTTCTGGTGGTGCTTGCCTCCCTTCAGTCATGATGAATGTTATATAGTCAGTAGTGAAAATGTTTATTATACCCTGTGGTGGAGCCAGAGGGTTTGGAGTTTTTTGGGTTCTTGCTAGATGGTTCTGGGTCTAGTCCTGTGTCAGCAGCTCTTAATCCCACTTGTGTGCAGGGACACTAAGAGAAAAATATCGGGAGGACAGGATGTGTTGTGGGAGGGCCTTGGGGGATATTTTAGTGCATGTGGACTTAGTACTTTTATATATAATAATGCCCCAGGGGGCAATTATTTACCGGCACAATCACTTGGCTCGCATAGACACAAACCACAGTCCAGAACACACAGAGTTAATGTGCAGGACATGTAGGATTTGGTGACCTGATCCAGGGTCAACCAGGAAGCAGGATCTGAACCCAACAACCTTTGGAAAACCTCCAGTAGAAGCCAGGAAGCACTAAACGGCGTGAGGCCAACTCCTCAATCCAAGCGAAGAGACAGAGACAGAGAAGTGATCTGAGATAGAGGATGTGAAAACTTGTGCTGTGCGGTGGCCATCAAGAACATTCTACAGAAGTTCTGCTGATCCAGGATTGTAGTGGCTACGAGGAGAAGGAGAACAAGAGAAAGAGGGGGACCACCAGGCCCAGGATCAAGACCCCCTGTGTTATGTGATGGATTTTTTTTTTAATAAGAGGAGGTTTGATGTGGTGAGCTTACAGCCTGCAGGTGGGGACCTGGTTCATGTCGAGGGTCAAATTGCAAAGAGTTTGTATGTTTATCTTTGTAAATGCGTGGGTTTAACTCCGGGTCCTCCGGTTCTCCTCCCACACTCCAAAACATACTGGTAGGCTGATTTAGATTGTGAGCCCCATTGGGGGACAGGGACCGATCTGGGAAGCTCTGTATGTGCGCGATGCGTAATCTGTGTGCGCTGTATAAATAATGGTTTATTATTTATTACGGAGGTTATGCCAGGAGGAGGGGACGCGTGCCGGGAGGTTCTGGATTAATGAGAGGAGACTGTTCCAGGAGGCTCTGGATGAGGGGTGGACGGCCGGCAGGGAGGATCTGGAAAAGATGAGGGAGGCCGTGCTGGGAGGGGTTCTGGCCACCAGCAACGGAGTGGACGGCCGTGCTGGGCACCCGGATTCCCTGGAAGGAATGAGTTGGGACGGCCTTGCCGGGAGGTTATTCTGGATGAATGAGTGGAAGGTTGATGCCGGGGGTTCGGGATGAATGAGTGGACGGTTGTGCCTGGAGAGGATCGGAAAGAATAGTGGACTGTGTGTGCCAGGAGGTTATGGATGAATGAAGCGGACGGTTGTTTTTTGGGGCCAGGAGGTCTGGATTACTGGAGGGTGGCAGGATGATCCATGATATGAGCTGGCAGTTCTGGTCACTTACCACCAGTCGAAACATAAACCATCATCGTTTAAGGTCATTCTTGCGACCCTCATCCCGCGGATTGTCAATTGTACTGTTCGCTCTGAGTTTTACTCTGCATCAGGCGATTGAAAAAAAGAAGAGAGAAGAGAGATATAGAAGAGACTATGGAGGCACGCTTATGTCATACCGCGGTTAAACTACAGGAAAAATATGTAAGACAGCGTATATATATTATATGTGCAAAATGAGCGGTATCGCATATAGCCACTATAAAGTACTATACAGTAATATGCTCTATGGTTGGCACTCTATGTAATACAGCTCGTGGTTCCACCATGGAATACCGCAATAATGCTCTCATATGTGTACTATAAGAGCGTAAAGTAATAGACTATAGTTCGGTATTATCTGTGTTCTCATAGGGTGCACTGGTGACGGTGTGGAGGGTGGAAGTGTGAGCCATTATCACATGATTGAAATTCACTAATGAAATAATATTGTCATATAGTTCACATTATAAAAGTACAAACTATTACAGGGATGGAGATTACTTGGTGGTGGTGTCAGGGGTGGACTATATGGCCAGTACAATATGCACAGTGCAGGGGAGCAAAGAATGCACCATATGGCGGATTTGGGTTTACGGTTTGGAGCTCTGCGTGCGGCCCCAGGGAGGAGCACTCCTGATGGCGGGGTCACACTCACAACAAAGGAGTTCTTTTGGCCGGCGCTCACGATACAGGACCACGCTCAGCGTCTACGTAGTCGTAAGCTGAATTCTTCTGGATCCGTTTGGATCCGACTCTGACAGGAGAAGAACAGAAGCCCCAACCAGGACCCTGTCCTCCGAGATTCGCCTGTCACATATAATGAAACAGACGCACAGAGAGGATGTACCTACAACGCATCTCCACTAGAGGGAGACATGTTACAGGGGACAGTATTATAGCAGTTATATTCTTTGTACATAGGGGGCAGTAGTATATAGTAATTATATTCTTGTACATAGGAGGCAGTATTATAGTAGTTATATTCTTGTACATAGGGGGCAGTATTCCAGTTGGCGCAGTATTTAGTATTAGTAGTAGTTAATTCTTGTACATGGGGGCCAGTATTATAGTAGTTATAGTCTTGAAACCTATGGGGCGTATTAAGTAGTTATTATTCTTGTGTACAAGGAGGGCCGTATTATAAGTAGTGATATTCTTGTACATAGGGGCGGATTATAGTTAGTTATATTCTGTACATAGGACGGCAGTATAGTATTATTATGGCAGTAGTATTTATAAGTAGTTATATATTGTACATAGGGGGAAGTATTATAGTTGTTATATTCTTGATAGGGGGCAGGTTTTATAGTAGTATATTATTGTACATAGGGGGCAGTATTATGGTAGTATATTCTAGTACATAGGGGGCAGACTTATAGCGTTATATTATTGTAAATAGGGGGCAGTATTATAGAGTTATAGTACTTGACATAGGGGGGAAAAGGATAGTATATAGTAGTTATATCTTGTAACATAGGGGCAGTAGTATAGGAGTATATCTTGTACATAGGGGCAGGGCAGTATTATAGTAGTTTATATTCTTGTACATAGGGGGCAAGTATTATGGTAGTTATATTCTAGTACTACGAGGGGGCAGTATAATGGGGAGTTATATTCTAGTACATAGGGGGCCGTATTATAGTAGTTATATTTTTGTACATATGGGGGCAGATTATAGTAGTTAATCTGGTAAACAGGAGGCAGTATTTAGTTGTTATATTCTTGTACATAGGGGCAGTATATAGTAGTTATATTCTTGTACATAGGGGGGCGTATTATGGTAGGTCTATTTAGTACTAGGGGGGTTTAGTATTATAGTAGTTATATTATTGTACATATGGGCAGTATTATAGTAGTTTTATATTCTGTACATCGGGGGAGTATTATAGTAGTTATTATTTTTGTACATAGGGAGCAGATTATAGTAGTTATAGTCCTGACATAGGGGGCTGTGATTAAGTTAGTTATATTCCTGTACAATATGGGGCCGGCAGTATTATATAGTAGTTATATTCTTGTACATAGGGGGCAGAGTATTATAGTAGTATATTCCGGTACATAGGGGGCAGGGCAGTATTAGTATTAGTAGTATAGTAGTTATATTCTTGTACATAGGGGGGCAGTATTAGTATTATGGTAGTTAGTTATTCTGTACATAGGGGGCTAGTATTATAGTAGTATATTCTAGTAATAGGGGGCAGATAGTAGTATAGTAGTTATATTCTTGTACATAGGGGGCGTATTATAGTATAGTATATTCTTGTACATAGGAATAGGGCAGTATTATAGTATTATCTTCCTGTAATAGGGGAAGTATATAGTAGTTATATTCTTGCTACTAGGGGGAGTATTATAGTAGTTATATTCTTGTACACAGATGGCAGTATTATAGAAGTTACATTCTTGGCACATAGGGGGCGGTTATTATAGTAGTATAGTCTTGTACATTAGGGGGCAGTATTATAGTAGTATATTCATGGACCTAGGGGGTAGATTATAGTAGTTAATTGCTGTACATAGGGGGCAGTATTATAGTAAGTTATATCTGTACATAGGGGGCAGTATATAGTAGAATTCTTGTTACAGGGGGGGCCCAGTTTATAGTAGTTAATATTCTTGGTACTAGAGGAGTGATATATATGGAGTATTTGCCTGTTACATAGGGGGGCAGTATTATCAGATTTAGTAGTGATATTCTTGTACATAGGGGGATAGTCATTATAGTAGTTATATTCTTGTAACATAGGGGGCAGTAGTAGAGTATTATTAGTAGTTATATCTCTGTAACATAGGGGGCAGTATTATAGTAGTTATATTCTGTACATAGGGGGCAGTATTATAGTATATTATTCTTGACATAGGCGGCGGGGGGGCGGTGGGATTATAGTAGTTATTATTCGTACTAGGGGGGTATTGGTATTATAGTAGGATATTCTTGTGCAAATAGGGGGCGGTATGGTATTATAGTAGTTATATTCTTGTGGTACATAGGGGGCAGCAGTATAGTATTATAGTAGTTATTCTTGTACATAGGGTGGTAGTATATAGAGTTATATTCTGGTACATAGGGGTCATTATTATAGTAGTTATATTATTGTACATAGGGGCCAGGATTATAGTAGTTATCTACTTGACATAGGGTGGCCAGTATTATAGTAGTTATATTTCTTGTACATAGGGGGCAGTATTATAGTAGTATATTCATGTACATAGGTGGCAGTATTATAGTATTATATTTGGTACATAGGGCGGCAGTATTATAGTAGTTATATTCCGGTACATAGGGGGCAGTATTATAGTAGTATTATTGGAATGGGGTGCAGTATTATGTAGTTATATCTTGTACATAGGGGGCAGAATTAGAGTAGTTATATTCTTGTTACATAGAGGGCAGTATTATAGTCGTTATCTTCCTGTACATAGGGGGCAGTATTATAGCCAGTTATATCTTGTAACATAGGGGACAGTATTATAGTAGTGATATTCTTGTACATAGGGGGCAGGATTTATAGTAGTTTATTCTTGTACATAGGGGCAGTATATAGGAGCTCTTACCTTAGTGTGGCCAGCTCCTCCCCGTTAGGTAGGAATGCGGAAGGAGTAGAGGTGGTCCGGGGTGGGCGGGGGGTGACGTCGCAGCCTTATGAGGGACAATGGATGTGTGCAGCCTTGTTCTTGTTCCGGTCCTGGTCGAAGTGCAGATGTCCGTCCTTCACACAGCAATATATGGATTTCCACTGATGTTTATTAGGGACGTTCAGAAATCTGCAGGGAGAGATGATGGGGACATCTTGGATATACTGCCCCCTACAGGGAGAACCTTCCCCTCTCTGAGGGTAATGTAAGGTGTGTTGCTACAATAGGTAAACATTGGTATCGTGTAACCATAATGTCATGTGAGATACGGGGCACGTGTGACGTGGACTTATTATGTACCCCCACAATGTTACAGATCATGACTATAACCCCCCTGTCCTCTCTGGCAGGGGGCAGCACTAATGACATGTCTCCAGGGTCTTCTCCGGACTCTCCCTGGAAAGCCGACTTCTTCCTCCCCAGATTCCAGGTTGCTATGGGTTTCAGACCAGGATGGTCCTTTCTCAGTCACTGGAGAGAGAAAGGAAGATAAGCGGTGCCATGAGGGGGTTGCTGATGGATGGGGGGAGCCGGCTGCCCCCCAGCCCACATAACCCATTGTACTGGATGTCTGTATCATCAGGAGAACAAGCAGAAAGTCTGGATGACTTCGTTTTCAGTGGACCCCGGGATTACCGAGGGGCGGCACAGGGATTCCGGATCACCGGAGAGAAGCTGTTCCTATTCCTGCTCCATTCATCACCCACAGAAACATATCCACACAAAGAGTCATTGTGCGACCGGACAGAAGCCTCAGCAAGCCTCAATCATCGTCCGGACAAAGGCGCAGCACTGGAACCAGAGGAGGCGCCCCCAACAAACATCCCCTCACAATACTGCTCCAGGCCGAGAGGTAATCCTAACATACGGACCCCACATCAGTATCACTTCTCGTAAAAGGGGGCATCTTGCTGTGGACATTTCAGTAAGGGGCATCTGCTGTGGAAATTTCAGTAAAGGGGGGTTCTGCTGTGGACATTTCAGTAAAGGGGGGGCTCTGCTGTGGACATTTCAGAAAGGGGGGATCTGTGTGGACATTTCAGTAAAGGGGGCTACTGCTGTGGACATTTCAGTAAAGGGGGCATCTGCTGTGGACATTTCAGTAAAGGGGGCATCTGCTGTGGACATTTCAGTAAAGGGGGGCTCTGCTGTGGACATTTCAGTAAAGGGGGCATCTGCTGTGGACATTTCAGTAAAGGGGGCATCTGCTGTGGACATTTCAGTAAAGGGGGCTCTGCGGGTGACATTTCATGAATGAGCAGGCTGCATTCCTATAATAGGGGTTGTCTGCTGTCAAGGTTAGAAGGGAAGGGGGGAGTTCAGAGCACAGAGGCGGGGGAACCAGGGCGTAGCATCTACATCTCCGACACTGTCTGGAAGATCTGGTCCGGACGGCAGGCGCGGGTGGATAGTTTTCAAGCAGTTCAGGAATGTTCGGCTTTATTAATATATGGGTTATATGAGCACGATTGTAGGTCATCATTAAATACCTTTAAGTAACAAGATTAAGTCCTA
The DNA here is from genome assembly GCA_019512145.1 of Engystomops pustulosus. Taxonomy (NCBI): domain Eukaryota; kingdom Metazoa; phylum Chordata; class Amphibia; order Anura; family Leptodactylidae; genus Engystomops; species Engystomops pustulosus. The sequence continues at coordinate 109,618 of WNYA01000312.1, read as the reverse complement.
ACATCTGGACACTTGTTGGTTTTGGACGCTGGTGGGGGCTTTCATGTGAACCATGGGACACTTATCCACCATTGATTGTAACGTCATCCTGTGCCACTGTTTTCCAGAGGATGGAGACGCGGTCAGCAGCTCCTACGAATCTTATGATGAGAAAGAATACCAGAGGAAGTCAGCGGCGCAGAGCACCAGTGCCGTCCACCGAGGCCTCCATTGAGCTGATGAGGCGCCCTGATCCGCTCCCTCTGGAGGAAGCGGTGGTGGGACAATGGGCCAAGCAGCTGTGTGTGATCCGGGACAATGTCTCATGGTGAGGACCTTCCCTCCTCCTCAGATCACCATCCCTGCTCATGGACAGTAAACACCTTGATCTCACCATTTCCCTCCTCAGTGCTACAAGAGCTCCAAGGAGCACAGTCCACAGCTGGACATCACCTCCTGGGCTGCTCCGTGACCCACAAGGACAACAAGAGGAAAAGGAGAAACAAGCTAATTAGCGACAGAAGGAGAACAAGAGCTAAGGATCAACTCCCGAAAAAAGGAGTAGGGAGAGCAGTGCGTCAATGGTGGGGGAGCGAGGAAGAAAGGACAGTCGCTGCTGCAATTGTGTGAATGGATAAGGGACGTGCCCGGAAACTACCTCCTACCAACAATATATACATGGGAGGGGAGGGGAAACATTTCCTTCTTCGATTTTTAAGCGTTTTTGATGGCCTTTGTTGTTGTTTTCAGTGGAGGCTCCTACCGTTTTTCATACGTTTCCAGATTTTGGACACAATTTAACGGTTAAAACGTGTGCAAATTGTTTTTCCGCAAATTAACCTCCAATCTGGAAAAGGCGGTAGGCAAGGGACTGCTACTAAAAACATTTGAGACAAAAGACTCCATGCTTGTTTATCACCACTATGATAAATCAGGCCCACAACCATAAGAAACTCAGGAGGACCGCCATCACCCACTAGAATAAGTGGCACATTTACTTACCCGGTCCATATCGCGATCCCCGATCCGGACGGTCCCGAAGAAGAGAAGATGAAGTCCGCGGGCGATTTTCACAAAGTTTGCGCACAAGATCCTGCATCTGTCGCTTCACCATGCTAGGTCCATCGGAGTTTCACCGTCTCTTCCTGGTGTCATGTAAGTGCTTGTGCTTGCACACATTTGAGATGTAAAGAGTGTCACCGCAGAAGGAAACGTTGACTCGCCACAATAAACACGGAAATCGCCGAAAATCTCCAATCGGTTTCCCCCCCCAATTTTGTTGTCATGTGAAAAGCAGGTGTCAGCGTCAAAATCCATCGCGTGCGCACCAAAAACCCCAATATTTGTTAAAGTTAAAATGCGACGCAAACAGAAAAAAAAAATTCGGAGGAAACCAGACGGAAAAAATGCGTTCCGCGGGACCCTAAGTTAAAGTTGCCCCAAATATGTTCCCTGCTGGCTTGGATCTGGGTTGTCTTTGGTTAGAATGTCTGTAGGAACTGACAGAGATAAGTTTGGTCTCCCTGTGATGTATCCTGTAATGTCGTTGTGGTCGAATGGACTCTCCAGGTCAGGTTTCAGTCTCAGTTGTGTGTTGCCCCATCTCAACCCACAACTCATTGTGTGTCCCCTCTCAGTGCTTACACTAACACCACCGCCTGTGGCCCCATGTGGAGGGGGGGAGGTCGACACTTCTTTCATGAGAACAACAGAAGCCCCTTATTTCTCCCTCAAGCCCGTTGTTTAGGGTCCTCGCGCCACCTCCAGCAATGACCACCAAGATGCCCCGGGACTTATGTGGGATCGTCCTGCCTGGGAGACTTCAAAGAAACACTAGAGATAAAAGCTTGATGGTTTCCCATAAAACCTCTGAGACCAAACCATAAATGGAGCAGTGAGACACTGAGGGCTGGCGAGGCCGCTCTTGCTTCTCTTCAGTGTCACTTAACCTTCCATCGCATCCGCCAGGTTTTGGGTCTCGGTTTGTAGGCAGTTGTCAGTAGTTTTCCCGGATTGTTTTATTATTTAGTTGGGTCTTCCCGACCAACGACCTACCACTTCTGGGGTATGACGGTTGATCGCTGCCCGGGGCCCTGAAGGAACGTGATGTGATAACTATGGAGTACTCTTCTTGCAGTATCCCGGACAACTCAGTCGGGAACACCAGAGTGGGATCTCCACCCCTGACAGTGGATCTCTGATCACGCTACCACAGCTACAAGGCCAGGAGTGCCTCACAGCAAGGTACAGAGCTCAGAGCGCCCCCATACAGGTTCTATGTCCAGGGGCCAAGGGGAAGGATAGGATGAGGGTGTGTAAAGGTCTCTAGATTGTGCCAAGTAATTTTGATGTAAAATTTAGTTTTTAATAATGCACTGATGAAAGCGCCTGGTGAGCCCCACCCGCCCCCCACCCCCCCCTCATAGAGAAAGCCTGCGGAGTCCTGCCCCCTCTCAGAGAAACTTGGGAGTCCTCCCCCACTCACATAGAGAGAAGCCCTGTGATCCCCGCCCCCCCCCCACTCAAGAGAGAAACCTGTGAGTCCCCTCCCTCCCCCCCCCCCCGCCTACGTCATAAGAAAGCCTGTGAGTCCCCCCCCCCCCAATCATTAGAGAAAAGCCTGTGAGTCCCCCCCCCATCCCCCCCCATCCCATAGAGAAAGCCTGTGAGACTCCCCCCCCAACCCTCATAGAGAAGCCTGTCGAGTCCCCCCCCCCACGCACTTAAGTATTAGCTCATAGTGGTGCGTGGCGTCCTGTGAGTCTCTCCTCCTGTATTTCCCCCACCCTCATAGAGCAAAGCCTGTGAGTCCGCTTTTTTACTGCATCCCTCACAATCCTAATCATAGAGTCACAGGTGAATCATCAACTGTATGAGCCTTGTTTACATTCACAGGAGAAGTAACAGACAGATATTCTTGCTGCCAGAATCTGATAAGTGGGAAGGCAGGCATCAAGACGGAACACCCGCCAGCACCTCTTGCGTTCCTCCCTGCGCACATTTTCTATCCAGATCCGTTCTACGAGACCCTTGTCTCAAGTTGAGGGTCTTTCCAATCGCCCTTAGATCTGAAATGGAAACACTGTCCATATATATATATACAGGAGAAGTAGTACTGTGCACTGTACATATATATACAGAGGAAGTAATACTGTGCACTGTACATATATATACAGGAGAAGTAGTACTGTGCACTGTCCATATATATACAGGAGAAGTAGTACTGTGCACTGTACAATATATACAGGAGAAGTTGTACTGTGACGTCACATAATATACAGGGACGTGTATGTGCACTGTCTATATAACAGGAAGTAGTACGTGCATGTCTCAATATATACGGAGAAGTAGTACTGTGCACGTCCATATATTACAGGAGAAGTAGTACTGTGCACTGTACCATATATATACAAGGAGAAGTAGATGGGCACGTCCATATATATACAGGAGAAGTATACTGTGCACTGATATATTACAGATGTGTACTGTGCACGTCCATATATATACAGGAGAAGTAGTTACTGTGCACTGTCCATACATATACAGGAGAAGTAGACTGTGCACTGTCCATATCTATAAGGAGAAGTATGTACTGTGCTTGTCAATCTATGTATACAGGAGAAGTAGTTACTGCTGCATGTCCATATTAGATACAGAAGTAGTACTGTGCTGTCCTATATATACAGGAGAAGTAGTAACGTGGCATGTCGCATGATATAACAGGAGAAGTGGTACTGTGCACTGTCCATATAGATATACAGGAGAAGTGTACTGTGCTCACTGTAATATATATAACAGGAGGAAGAAGAGTGTAGGTGCACTGTCATATCTATATACGGAGAAGGAGTTACTGTGCACTGTCCATGATATATACAGAGAGTAATACTGTGCACTGTCCATATATATCACAGGAAGTGTATGTGCACGTCCATATATATACAGGAAGAGTGTTACTGTGCACTGTCCAAATATTATACAGGGAGAAGTGTACTTGCACTGTCCATAATATACAGGAGAATGGTAGAGGTACTGTGCACTGTCATATATATACGAGAGAAGTGTGTATCTGTGCACTGTCCATATATATACAGGAGAAGTAGTACTGTGCCTGTCCATATATATACAGGAGAAATAGTAGTACTGTGCACTGTACATATATATACAGGAGAAGTAGTACTGTGCACGTCCATATATATATACAGGAAAGTATACTGGCACTGTCCATATAATACAGGGAAGTATCTGTGCACTGTCATATATATACAGGAGAAGTAGTACTGTGCACTGTCCCATATATATATACAGGAGAGTGGTACTGTGCACTGTCCATATATATACAGGAGAAGTGGTACTGTGCACTGTCAATATATATACAGGGAGTAGTAGTACTGTGTCAATGTCCATATATATACAGGAAGTAGTACGTGCACTGTACAATATATACAAGGAGAAGTATACTGTGGCATGTTCCATACTATATACAAGGGAAGTAGTACTGTGCACTTTACTATATATATACAGGAGAAGTAGTACTGTGCACTGTCCATATATATACAGGAAGTCAGTACTGTGCTGTACATAATATACAGATAATATAATGTGCACTGTACATATATATAAGGGGAGAGTAATGACTGTGCACTGTACATTATACTACAGGAGAAGTAGTACTGGCCACAGTCTTTATATACCAGGGAGAAGTAGTACTGGGCACTGTCCATACTAGTAATACAGGAGAAGTGTACTGTGCACTGTCCATATATATACAGAGAAGTAGTACTGTGCACTGTCACTATATACAGGAGAAGTAGTACTGTGCACTGTACATATATACGGAGACAGATACTGTGCTACTGTACATATATATACAGGAGAAGGAGTACTGTGCACTGTCCATATATACAGGAGAAGTAGTACTGTGCACTGTACAAGCTAGTATACGGAGAAGTAGTGACGGAAGTAGTACTGGTGCCACTGTCCCATATATCTATATACAGGAGAGAGAAGTAGTACTGTGCACTGTCCATACACAGGGGAGAGAGGTAGTACTGTGCACTGTCTATATACATAAGGAGAAGTAGTACTGGCACTGTACCATATATATATGACAGGAGAAGTAGTACTGTGCACTGTCCATTTATATACAGGAGAAGTAGTACGTGCACTGTACAATATACAGGAGAAGTGTACTGTGCACTGTCATATATACAGAGAAGAGTACTGTGTACTGTGCACTGTCCATATATATACAGAGAAGTAGTACTGTGCACTGTCCATATAATACAGGAGAAGTAGTACTGTGCCTGTCACATATATATACAGGGAAGTAGTACTGTGCACTGTCATATATATACAGGAGAAGGGTACTGTGCATGCTACATATATATCCAGGAGAAGTAGTTTGTGCATGTCCATATATATACAGGAGAAGTGTACTGTTCACAGTCCATATATATATACGAGAAGAGAAGTGAGTTACTGTGCACAGTCCATATATATATATACAGGAGAAGTAGTACTGTGCACTGTCCATATATATACAGGAGAATAGTTACTGTGCACTGTCAATATATACAGGAGAAGTAGTTACTGTGCAACGTCATATATATATACAGGAGAAGTAGTACTGTGCCAGTCTATATATATACAGAGAAAAGTAGTACTGTGCACTGCCATATATATACAGGAGAAGTAGTACTGTGCACTGTCAATATATACAGGAGAAGTGTACTGTGGCACTGTCCATATATTATATATATATATACATGAGAAGTAGTACTGTGCACAGTCCATATATATATATACAGGAGAAGAAGTAGTAAGTAAGTACTGTGCACCCAGACTTTAATGGGCACCCCTTAGAGCAGGTTCTGTCGTTCCTTTTCCACCCTCAGTTAAAACTGTGAGACTTTTGGGCCCAATGGCTGTCAGACTCCTTGGCTGCCCTCCAGCTCAGGCTGTCATGACTCTGGGTCCAACCCGAGATTGTGCTGGCTGAGTACTGTTTCAACCCCAGAATTTTCTTCATACTTTGCCCAATCCCGATGCAGTGTTTGTACCATATATATATATACAGGGAGCTTATTGCGTTTTCCACCCTATATTTGGTTCATCTACCTTTTTGTGCCACACATTGCATTTTTGCCACCCTCATATTCTCACGTATTTTTCCGTTGTCGCCTAATCAACTCAAGGAGTTAGCAATTTACGTTCTTGACACGTACTTGTCCAGCTCTACTGAAATGTCCACAGCAGATGCCCCCTTTACTGAAATGTCCACAGTAGAACCTGCATTTGTGTCCACCAGCAGAGTCTGCCTTTACTGAAATCTCCACCCCAGATGCTCCCTCCATCATTATGGTTATGTCCACAGCCGGACTCCCTTCAAAAAAAATAAATAAATAAATAAAAAAAGGCTATACTCACCTTCCGTCTTCTTCTTGGCCCCGCGGCTCAGTCTTTTCCTTCGGGCCCGGGCGATGCAGCAATGTCGCGGCCGTGTGACGTCATAGTGTAAGGGCCTACAGGGCACCTAAACTATGATGTCACACGGCCTGGACATAGCCGCATCATAGTTATGCGCCCGAGCCGAAAGAACAGAAGACAGGGACGCAGGGCTGAGTAGAAGAAGCCAGAAGGAGAGCATAGTTTTTTTATAAGACTGATGGCGGATCTTCATATAGGGCAAGTCCGACAGAAGTGTGAAAAATGGACCAGAAAAAAAAGGGGTGCCCTCTGTCGGGCCATTTCAGGGAGTGTCAAATTCAAGAAGAACGTGCGCCACAAATCCTGAGTCTGGCGCCCCCTGCATTATACACTGGTCAGCCACACACTGCAGTCTGAACCATTCTTAGTAAATGTGCCCCTTTATCTCTTATAGATACATTGTACAGAAATTGTATTTATTTGTGACGTGGAATCTTCTTATATCTATCTTGGTCTCCCCTACGTGCATTCCAATAATCCGATCCCCTATGGATTCCATATAATCAGTGAGAAGTTTCCTCCATCCGAGGGATGAGAGGATCCCGATAACCAGGAGGTGGAACTTTCCACATTATCCCGGAAAAATAACATCCGCTGCTGTCCTGATAGACCGTATCCATGAAAAGGACACAGGATTAGGGGTCCCGGAGGTTTATCTAGAAGCTGCAGAAATAACTATGACAGTCCCACAACTACCATGAGGCAGCGCTGCGCTCCAGAGGAGATGTAGACGAGCTGCTATGAGCTATTCTATGTACAGTGAAGGGGAGATCCCACTCCTCTATCCTTCTGTAATTGAATCTCATAGACAGCAGCAGCATGGAGGACGTTATACAGCAATACTAAGCAATTTCGCTGTAGATCTAGCCAAGCAGTGTCATGTCACTTAACCTTTGTCTCCCTGCAGCGGCTCCTTTATCTAACCAACCACCCCATCACACAGAAGCAAGAGCATGGAGAATGTTATAGAGCAATACTGAGCAATGCAGCTCGGTAGCAAGACAGTAAAACAAATGCTAGAATCAGAAGTGTTTGTGCGTGAGAGTCTCTCTCTTACATATTTCTGTATATTTAGGACCCTCAGACATACAAAGGTCTTGGTGTAGCTGCTCCCCAGAACACGCTATGTGGGGCAGTACCATCCTAGATATCTGCCCCCAATACTGACCTCAGTGTAAGAGGATCTCAATACAAAGCCGATACATCAGAACAGATGTGACGTACAGACATCACTAATCCCTGAGCAGATGATCGGGGGCCGCGCTGCCGCTCCCTGACCTTTATGTAGGAAACTTTCCTTCTTCTCATTCCTGTGCACTGATAACTGGAGCCGCAACGTGGGAAATAATCATCAGAGGAGAGACATGTTTTCTATTGTCATCATGAAGGAATGTAGGACATTTAATACACAGGTCCTATAGCCTCTATCACAGGTCCTATAACCTGCGACACAGGTCCCATAACCTGCGACACAGGTCCCATAACCTGCGACACAGGTCCCATAGGACACTATGTACAATCTGCTCAGCTCCTCCTGCTCTATAACATGGGCAGTATTATAGTAGTTATATTCTTGTACATAGGGGGCAGTATTATAGTAGTTATATTCCTGTACATAGGGGGCCGTATTATAGTAGTTATATTCTTGTACATAGGGGGCAGTATTATAGTAGATATATTCTTGTACATAGGGGGCAGTATTATAGTAGTTATATTCTTGTACATAGGAGGGCAGTATTATAGTAGTTATATTCTTGTACATAGGGGACAGCATTATAGTAGTTATATTCTTGTACATAGGGGGCAGTATTATAGTAGTTATATTCTTGTACATAGGGGGCAGTATTATAGTAGTTATATTCCTGTACATAGGGGCAGTATTATAGCAGTTATATCCTTGTACATAGGGGGCAGTATTATAGTAGTTATATTCTTGTACATAGGGGCAGTATTAT